>LPNX010496139.1:1408717-1534459 GCA_001517045.1 Pseudotsuga menziesii | reverse complement strand
CTCATATATTCTTAGCATAAATTCAACTAGAGTTTGTAGTTTATCAATTGTTTTATCTTTGAGAGGATCTAGTAGTTATCCAATTATTTGTTCTTCTTTCGCTACACATACTGTCCAAACATTTTCTTGTTCCTCATTAATTTTTTTATCAATTTGGATCTTTCTTACCATCTTTTGTTGCATTCCTTGTCTGCTACTTTGATCAAGCCATCAATTTTTGCTTCTAAAATTGTAGAAGGTGAGAAGATGAATTTATTTGCTTCTATTCTGGCTACTAGATGAACTATGGAAGTTATCTTAGTGTCACTCTTATTCTTCTTAATTTTGTTTCTTTTCTTGGATGACTTCTTTTTATCTTTGTTGGGATTCAAATTTTTCTATGGAATGGTTGTTGTAGCTATAGTTGATGCGGGGGGTGTTGAAGATGAAGGAGGTGTTGAAGATGAAAAATGTGAGTTATTCATGGTCAAGGTGGTTGTGGGTGAAGGTGGTACAGTGGAAGTAATTATCATGGGTAAGGATGTCGGAAAGGTAGAGGATGTAGTTGAAGGTATGGTCAACATAGGGGAAGTAATTTGAGCAAGAAGCAACACTAGAGGACCTGAGGGGGTCAATACAAGTATATATGATGGTGAAGGTGTCATCAAAGGCATTGTTGAAAATGTGGTCAAAATTAGGGAAGGAAATGGAGAATTAGTGACAATTAGAGTGGAGGTCATTATGGATTAAGGAGAAGTCGTGATCATGGTAAAACCAATTGTAGTCGAAATGGGTAATGATGCAATAATCATATTCATACAATATGTAGGTAAATAAGAAGATAATATTATGGAGGTAATTATTGGTTCATAAGTCGAACTAAGAGTTGTTTCTAAGATTATTCTTAAGGGATTTTGTAGAGGGGACTCAATTGCAGTTGAAGGCGGTATAGAAGGTTTCATTACTAATTTTAATGGAGGAAGTTTTACTTTGTTTAAGGATTTGAATGTAGTTTGTCCAAACTCATGTATACTAGGTGATTAGCCAGGAGGACTTGGGGGAAGCTTGGATAAATAATGTGAGTACTTAGCAAGAAACTGACTAAATTTAGGTGTCATTGTAAAGGTTCTAGGATTGGATGTAGGTACCTCTTGACGATATTCTTCAATTCGGGTTGGAGACAAAACCAGGGATTCATTGGTTAAATCAATAATAATTTTTCATTTAAAGAATGAGTTTCCTAGATTTATTTTGATGAGGTTGTTGTACTGTAGTGGAGGTCCTTGATATGTCCAATTGTAAAGGTTTCATTGGGTCATACTCCTTTTGAATATGTTGGGTTATAGACACCTTGTTATTTATTGCTTCAATTAAGACATGCTTAGCTTGTTCTTTAAGTTTTTATACATCACCTTTTGTGGCCTCGATCAAGATCTTATTTATTTTATTGGAAGTTTGGGTGGTTTCTTTTCCTCTGAGCTCACGCTGATATATAAATATATCTTTAGAAACTTGTCTGACATGTTCCTTAATTCAGGGCTCATCAAAGTTGGACTCGACATTGTCTTTGATGAGGGTCTCATCTTCATCTTCTTCAATCATCTCACTTGAAGGTTCACCGACTGGTTCTTTATTTTTCTAGTGACAAGTACCAATGATAAAGTATTGGCGCGTTCTTCTTCTAGACAAAATGTTGTGATATATAATGTTGTTTATATCTAGTCTTGTAACTCACAATCTGTTAGTATCTCCTCAGTATCCATTTATTTTCAGAGCTATAGTCAGTATCAATATGGTTTTATTTGTCCTTTTTCCAAGTCAGCAAACAACTCAGGGATGTTAGGGTACTAATCCAACTCTTTTGTGTCCCCTATAGGACCATGCACTAACCATATATTTGTATGGTCAAGGAATAGTTCAATGTGTGCTCATGTTGTTAGAATCAATGGATATGTTGTGGTACTCTCCATCTAGTGCATCTGGTTTTGACTTATTGAAACCAAATTTTCAAGTAGGTCTTTTATTTAGCTAATTTGAGGGACTCTCCTTTCCCTAAGAATATTTAAAAAATTTCGTCAGTGGGGGTTGATTGTTAATGAATGTTGTTTCACCAAATGGAGTAATTATATCCATTGATATACAAATGAGGAGAAACAGGAATCCAATGGCATGTGCATCCTCCTAACACTTCTCACAATAATTTTACTAACTATGTTAGGGATCCTGCCCAATTAATAACTTTACCCTCATATGAGACTTTCCTAATTGCTTCCAACATGTTGAGCCTCAAGTCAGATGGTTGGCATAATATATTTAGGAATATTGATATGATTATAGTATCCCACTTAACTGATTAATACCAGGCTTTGTCGATTATCAGACCTTTTGAATTTTCCCTGGAGGCATCGATGTAAATTCTTTGACTCGTGTCATTGGTTTATTTCTTACTTGATAGTCTAGTAATTGCAGCAATGAGGGAATGTGTGATCATGATGTCCTTGCTGATCCATGTTTTGTTGTCATGATATCTACTAACAATGAATTTTGTTGTGAGTTTTTTTAAATTCCCAAATAGATCTATCAAAGGGGCATTAAAATATGCACATTTAATGTTGTAGCAAGATTCTAGTATGATTCTATCCATTTTCCATATGTGGTTTCCCATTCCTTCATTTTGAAAAAAAAAATTCCTTGATTTGGTTCATCCAATTTTTCTTTCCTAATTTTATGGCGGATGTCTTCCAAGAGGGTCATGGTCATTTCCTCTTGTTGCATTCTAGATTTTTGTTCTATGGCTTTGGACTTGGTTGTTGTGGCAAATTTCTTCGATGCCATAGCTTGTTCTTAGGAGAGAAAATTTAGGGTAAAATCTATAATTTTTGGAATGACTTACTCTCATTCAAATCATGAGGAGAAATTAACCCAGGGGTATCCACATTCTGTTATATTTATAAGCAAGGTGTTTTGCAGGATTTTGATGCAGGAAGGTGGCTTCATTGAATGTAAATTTTATGGAGTCCAACTCACTCTCACACTTAGTGAGAATTCCAATGGAAGTTTTCTTGGCACTCTAGTCATTGTATTTAGTAGTCATTTCTCCCATTCATAATCTTGTAGGTATTTGGTTCAATGTCTCTTGTCGTCTTTCATCGCTCTCCAAGGTGATATTTTCATTAGTCTTTTTCTAGATGGAGTCATTTATTATTTCCATATATATTTATTTCTTGGGTATTCACTCTGCGTAAGTCAATTATTCCAAGACCACTGCCTATTTCCATTTTCAATATCTGCATATTCCACCCAACTAACCCCTATGTGTGTTGAAACATGTCCACTCTGCCAAAAACCATGTCTTGGTACTCCCTTTTCATATGTTTTGGTAGGTTAGTTATGTAACTACTTTTTTATTTTAACTAAATTAATTAATTTTCCATAATTCTAAACAAACCTGGGACATGACATTCGACTAATGATTATAATGGCTCCTTCAAATTCTGTAACGCTTTAGTAGTGCTTCATTCACAACATTTTTGAAGACATGACCTTGCAGTGTTTTTAACCTGACTAAGCCATTATTGTTGAGTTATTAGATGATATATGGTCCCAACCATCCTAACCATTTCTCAATTTTTGTATCTTGACACCCTCCAAGTGACTCAAGACAAAATTTAAAATGCAAGAGAACAACTTCTTCTTAACAATTTACTAACTTAAATGGTGTTTTACCTGTCATTGTTTTATAATCCCATAGTGTTGATGGGACCTTCTCATCCCATTCATATATTTCAATACTGTATATCTTTGTTATCCCTTTGGTCCATATTTTATTGAATGACTCGATTGATCTATTCAAATATGTACAAATGATAAATCTAGATTTTGTGATTATCTATCATAAATTATTTCAGGAACACATTGGTATATTTGTTTATAAAATGTGTGCCTTGGTCACTGATGAGAATTAGAAGGAATTTGAATCTTGTGGCAGTATTTTTGTATATAAACTTGGTTGAAACTTTGCTAGTGTAGGATTTGGTTGGTTCTGCTTCATCCCATTTAATTATATATCATACTGCGGTAATAATGTATCGTGCACCCATCTGTCGACCAGGAGTCGAGAATGATCTGACGAAGTCAACTACCCAAATTTCAAATGTCAAATTGAGATTGAGTGATATGAGTTGCATTTCATGTTTTCACAATGGTCGACCCATTCATTGTCATTTATCACACTTATTTACATATTATTTTCATTTCTTATTAAATCAAGGCAATCATAGTCTGAATTGTAGGATTTTTTTGGAAAATGTGTCAACTTGGAAATATCCACCTGCGGGTCCCAAGTGTGCTTCCTCAATGATACATTTTTCTTTCATGATCAAGTGTACATTGATGAAATATGTCATCAAGTCCAAGTTTGAATGCATGAATGTTGATTAATGTGTAAGGTGTTGCTTTCATTGCTAGAATATTCTTCTTTTTCTCTGATGTTCCTGCTGGTGCCTAGCCCTATTGTGTTAATTTTTCTTAATTGATTAGATGATATCTTAAAACCATTTGCACTAGAAGGATCACTGAAAGAAAAAGAAAAAAGCACAGTAACACAAAGAACACAAATATTTTCCTCGAAGAAACCACGAGGGAGAAAACCCCATAAAAATTCCTCAGTATAGAACTCAACCAGAGTAGTGTAAAACCCAAGACAACTACTTCTCTCTTCTTCCTGGCACACTTGGTATTCTCTCTCTTGCAAAATTTATTGAGTGAGTGTGTACAAATGAAGGGGAGCACCTCCCTATTTATATTTTCACTTGACTTGACCTAGAACCCAGTAGGGTCGACTTGTCTAACTGACAGGCTTGACTTGTCTAGTAAGATACCAAAAATAATATTTATTATAATGACACTTGGGTACTATTGACCCGAATTACATCTGGAGGTTTACATTGGTTCTTTCAATGACTCATACATGACCAAACTCATCTCCTGATGGAGGAATACAATCAATACATATGGAATATCTTCCGAAGTTACAATACTTTAACACTCCCTCTTAACTAGGAAGGTATTCAACCAAGGTAGCAACTACTACCACAACTGTACATCTGACTGGTGAGTCTCTATATGTGGAATAGGAATTTTTGGAACACCATCATACATCTTCATCATCAATCTCAGCATGAGAATACTGGATCATATTCTACAACCTCGGTATGTAAATATTAAATCATCTTCTATGTGTATCGGATCATCTTCTGCAACATCAGTATGTGGATACTGAATCATCTTCTATGTGTATTATATCATATTATGCAACATCAGTATGTGGATACTGAATCATCTTCTATGTGTACTATATCATCTTCTGCAACATCAGTATGTGGATATGTAATCATCTTCTATGTGTAATAGATCATATTCAACAACATCAATATGTGGATATTGAATCATCTTCTACAATATCAATATGTGGATATCGAATCATGTTTTTTCATATTAGTATGTCAATACTGAATTTTTTATGCCACATTAGTATGTGAATACTGGAACATCATTTGCAACATCAATATATAAATTTTGAAACACCATCTTGCAACATCTGTATGTATATACTAGAATATCATCAACAACAACAACATCATTAGCATGTTAGTGCTAAAACAACATCATCAATAAATGCTAGATCATCATCTGCATCATCAGCATAGAGATTATGAATCATCATCATCATCAACAACAAAATGTTGAAACAACATCATATCATTAGTATAGAAATATTGAAACTGTATAATCAACATAACAGCAACATTAGTATGAAGATATTGAACCTACTACATCAGTATAAGAATACTGAAACTATCTCATCAACATCTCAACAACATTAGTATGAAAATATTGAACCTGATACATCAGTATAGGAATAATGAAAATACATATTTCCCTCTAACCATTTTGGAGCAGTATCTTGGTAAGTTCTCTGTTAGATCCATCCTAAAATTTTGTCTAACTTACTAACCCTTTTGAGTCAACAATTTAGTCTGACAAATGGATATTCTTGGGGACAAACCAAACTTGATCTGGCTTACTAACCCTATTGGGATAAACAAGCCTATCCAGACATACTAATCCCCCTAGGATCAGTAAGCCTTGTTTGAATTACTAACCCTTTCAGGCCAACAATCCTATCCAAACTTACCCTACCCTAAAATGATCTACCACCACTGCATCCTTCTACCATCTTCCTTCACTCCCTCTTTCAAGGGAGGTCCTTTCATACTACGTCAATCTTGTGTCGAATTAATGAAAATTTACACGAGATAGAGGCTTAGTCAACACATATTCCACTTGTTCCTTTGTAGGAACATACTTGAGCTTTGCAACTCCCTTCTGCACCATATCCCAAATGTAATGATATCTAACTTCGATATGTTTTGACTTACCATGAAACACTAGGTTTTATGTCATCTTAATACAACTATGATTATTACAAAGGATATCATTAACATATATCTCTGCATCAAATAGTCCTTACAACATCTTGCGAAGCCATACTTATTCGCTACAAGCTAAGCATGCAGCAATGTATTCAGCTTCCATCATGTTAAGTGCAATACTAGACCAACTTCTACTGAGCCATGTGTTAGCACCATTTTTGGGGATAAATAATTGATAAGGGATTTGGCAAGTGAATGGAGAAATAAGGTTAGAAAATTTCCTTATCATATAAACTTGATGAATGCTAATAATATTCTGTAGTTATTTCAAAGGATCATTTCTAAGTTAAAAATACAAAAACAAGTGAAATTTTCCATTTTGTAGCTTCGCTAAGGAATCAGAATGAATGAATCCGCACCAGGTTAAATGGTGATAGCAAATGAACGGCTTGGATGCATATCATACAAGATCAAGGGCCAAAAAATAATTTTCTCCCAAGGAAAGTCGGGAGCAGAAGAGAGGAAGAGACAAAAATTTGGTTAGAAAATGTAGTAAACCCGACTTCCTCTTTCTGTAGTCCAATAACTACATCCCAAAACATTCTCTCCCAAGATCAACGGTCTAGCGGAAGGTGGAAGCAAAAAAGGAAAGAATTTTGATTTTGAAAGTTATAATCCTGATTTCCAACTTCTGTAATTTGATATCCGATGGTCGGGGATAACTTTTGCATAGATCAACGGCTTGGAAATAAGTAAAGGGTGGAAGCAGAAAGGATAAATTTTCAAGTTGCAAAACTTGGAAAACCCAATTTCTTATTTTTGCGATCCAAATCCGATGGCTCAGAGCATTTCCTCCTAATATCAACGGTCTAGAAAAGAGAAAAGGGGTGGAGATCGAAAAGCGAAAAAATAAAGAATTAGGTCATAAAAGATAGAACTTCTGGCTTCCATGATCCACAGGATCGACGATCCAGAAATCTTCCACTAAAGATCAACGAATCGGAAAATAACAGAGAGGAGGAGATCGGAAGGCAGAAAACTTAAGAATTTGATCGTAAAAGGTTGAATTTCCGTGATCCACCAGATCGACAGTCAGGGATAATTTCCACATAGATCAACAGCTCGGAAAGCAGCAAAGGGAAGAAGTGAAAAGGGTAAAGTTTTGGGTTGCAAAACATGGAAAACCCAATTTTCTCTTTTCACGGTCCATATTCGACGGCTCAGAGTGTTTCCGCCAAAGATCAATAGTCCAGAAAAGAGAAAAGAGGAAGAGATTAGAAAGTAGAAAACTTAAGAATAGGTTCATAAAAGATATAACTTTCACCTTCCACGATCACTAGAATCGACGATCTAGAACGCTTCCGCCAAAGATCAACGACTCAGAAAAGAACAGAGAGGCAGAGATTGGAAGGCGAAAAACTTCAGAATTTGATCATAAAAGGTTGAATTTCCACATTTCGCGATCCACCAAATCGACGATCTAGAGAGATTCCCAAAGATCAATGGTACGAAAGACAGTAGAGGGGCGGAGATTGGAAAATGGAAATATAAAAATTATGGTCGTGAAAAGGTGAAGTTACGCATTTCGTGATCCACAAGATCAACGGTCCGAAACGTTTCCACATAGGATCAATGGTAAAAAATGATCTCACAGCAAAATGGAAAAATCAAAAGGGCGGAAGGCGGAAACATAACAATTTGGTCGTAAAATGTTTGAACTTACGCATTCCGCGATCTGAAAGATCTATGATTCAGGGAGATCCCACACAAGATTGACGATGCGGAAAGGAATGAGAAAGTGGAAGGAGGAAACATTAAATTTAGCATTGTAAAAGAAGATATCTCAATTTATGTTTTATGCATGCCACAAATTTGATCTCAGATCAACGGTTGAGGATGAATCCGACGGAGATTGATGGTGCGGAAAGCTAAAGGGAGGAAAGGACAACATCAAAAGGCAAAAAACAAATAATTTTTGTCAAGTGGAAGCCCAATTTTTGTATTCCATAGACCTCAGATCAAAAGTGGGGAAGGGATCTGCCTGAGATCGATGGTGCAGAAAAGAGGAAAATATACATACATAAAAAGACTTCCCGATAGGCAGAAACAGGTGTGCCCCACAGCTTTCAACAGACCAGATCACCCTTGATCTCAGACCAATGGTCGATATTCATTTTGCTTATCTAACTTGCACGAAGAAAATAGCTTTCCATATATGCGGAATTGCTTAAAGGGGCGCATGCTTCAACGGTCAGGATTAAGGATAAGGTAGGATCAACGGGGGAGGTGAATTTTGCTTATTCAATTAGCATGGATTAATGAACAACTGAAATCAGTGAAATTGGGTATAAAGAGTAGGTTTTGACGGCCCAGATCAATGACAGGAAGAGAACTACAACTGAGTTTTATTTCGTAGGAGGAAGATGCAAGGCATTTTGGAAGTTATTGCAGATCATCGAAGAGCCATCATTTTAATTCTCCATTTTTGTCCATCATGCATGTACCAGCATGCTTTCCTATTTTGTTAATGATCATGGCGAATCTACCAGATCAGAAGTTGTTAGGATTGATCCTCGATTTTGTAACTGATTTTAGGTTTTTAAGGTTGGTCGCGGGAGCCTGTTAATTCTATAAATACACCCTAAAAAGAGAAAGAAAGGGTTGGAACCCACGAGAATATTATGTTATCCATTTTTTGATCTATTGCTAATAAAATTATAGAGTCGAATGCTGGTTTGTTGCTGCAGAGATTCTTATGTAATTCATAGTTACAATTTGTTATTTCCTTTCCTCTGTGCATGTATTTCCTGTTTAACTTGCCATTATGTGTTCTTCATGTCTGAAATAAGTGTGTAATAGTTCAAAATTCATATTTCTATGTTCTAGCTATTGTTTCAGATATCCACCCATCTTTCTCTCCAAAGTTGATGCAGAATTTATCTTTCAGGTGCTCTGTGTTGATGGATTATTCTCGTTCCTCCTTTATCGCCAGACAAATTTCTATTTGGATGTAACCAAGTGCTACCTTAACTTTGTATATATTCAACTACAATTTTTTTTGTAATTCATGAATGTTTGTGACTCCATAGCCCAATTTATGCTTGCCTTTTTTCAACCACCAGTTCAATCTGAATTTTGTTTCATTTTTATATCTGGCCTTATAAAAAATCTGTGAGAGATCCCTCTCTAGAAAGGTGGAATCCAACTTCCTTTATTAAAGTGGTTCTGTTGTTACCTTGGGATTTACCCTCCACAACCTAGGGTACAATTATGAGTGCTAACAAATTGACATTGTTGTCGGTGACAAAAAGTGTAAATCAACCCTGGGAAAATGACATTGTCTTAGTTCTACAACCTGGTTGACCAACTGGTCATAGACACATATAGGTTTTACATGCTTTGGCGACTCAACTCAAAGCTTCTGGAAGGTGACTCCACTAGGGAGACTGGCGACCAAAAGGACCAATACGCGAAGGAGGGTTCAAATATTCCCTAGGTATGAACAACGGAGTTTTAGATCTGATTATGGATGGTGAACAATGGTCAAACATCAAGAAGTTCGTACCTCTTTCACCGGGTGACTCCATCTGTGAAGAATCCAGTCTACAGAATTTTCTATGGCAGCTCCACTGTCAAAGAGGTTGCAAAGTTTGAGGAGATGATTTGGTTTCTCCATCATCAAGATGACTTCTCGGGTTGTAAGGTATGCTCCTATGAATATTTCTTCCATTCCTGGTTGTCCAAAATGAATACCTCCTGTAGATTGGAAAACATATCTTCCAATATTCAAATATCAAAAGGGTGATGATGCTGCCATTCATTTGTTTAGATTTCATAAGCATATACATAAGCTGGGGGTTGGATGGCATGAGGATTCTTTAATGAAAATATTCAAGATTAGTTTAGAAGGAAATGCAAGGTCATGGTATGAGAGATTGCTAGCAGAGAGTTTATCCTCCCTTAAATACTTTCATACAGCATTTCATGAACATTTCAAAGATCAATATCCTTCTTTGCTATTACTTCAAGATTGTTGCACACATGACAAAGAGTTCATTGAAAATTGGAAACACATATACATTGATGATCAGTATATGGATGACGAGATTTTAGAAATATTGCATGAATACTCAGCTCAAAAAGAAATACAAACCAATTTCCATGATGTGTAAGAAAATTTCCAACAGTTGGTACTATCTTACTTGACTGAAGTTGACATGGACCAAAGCTCTGTCTCAACCATATATTTCTCTCTTCCTGAAACGGATGATAGTTTGCAACATTCTTTTCATTCTCTATGTTACCAAGAAATTAGTTGGGACTATAAATAAAAATATTTCCTCATATTATCCAGCTCCTGAAATTTTGTCACAATAAGAGGATGCCCCTCTTCAATCAGAAAACCCCCTTTTGCAACAACAGTTTCTCTAAAATTATAATGTTCCTGTGGATGATTATATAGAGAAATCTGACTATGGAAAATGGCAGTTTGATGGTCCTTCCACATGTTATGAAATTTCAAGTAAAGAGGAATCAAACCTTGAATCAGGGTTAGAAGGAAGATATGAAAGTTCATAACCTGTTAATGAATAAAATTTCATTGCAATCCAAGGTTAAAAGACTGAAAACAGAGAAGATAGTGAGTGTGTTGAAGGTGATAGTTTTCCTTTGTGTTATGATTCATTTGAATTGATGAGGTATCTACATAAAATATCTAAGCAAGCACAAAAACTTGAGGATATGACATTTTCATAAATAGATAATGTAAAGGACAAACACTCATGCCATCAATCCCAGCCTATGGAAGAAACAACATCTTGCCTTGATATGCCAAATCACAAAGAAAGAGGTGGGGAGGATGAACAAGTAGAACCTTCTCTGCATTCTAATCCTTCTTTGGATGAGCAAGAAGATAATCATCCTAGTGATATACATGAAGAGAGTCATCCTAATTTTCTTTATGAAGAATGCAATGAGCATGTTGAAAATTATGTTAGTGATATTTTGAAGGAAGATTTCAACATGCCTATATATGATGATGACTACTTGAATAATGCATCTAAAGAACCTGAAGTCTGTAGTAACATATTGGATCACCTAGAAGATGATGAGGGTCCTAAATGGGATATTGCTTTATGTTTTTTAAATTCAGAAATTATATTGTCTGATTTTGTTGAAGAACACGATGATATTTCCTCTGAAACACTTGGAAGGAATCAGGTTTTAAATTCTCATATTTTAGATGAAAAAGCTGATGTCTCATTTGCATATTGTCATGAACACATTTTTCAATATTCCTCTGAAGAGAAGTTTAGCAGGGTGATAGAAGAGTTACAATTGGAGCAGCCTTGTCATGATAGGTACATAACAGAAGATTTTGTAGGTTGTCATGATCCAGTGGCAGAATACATGGAGAAGTTTTGTTGCGGTAATGGTTGGTTATGTCTTTACAGTGAAGATAAATTTCTTTATCATAACCTTTTTCCATTAAGTTTTTCATCTCTGTTTTTTATCAAGCATGAAGATAAAGTTTTTTTATGGGATCATTTGCTTGATTGGATTCACTGGAAGTCAGAAGTTACTTAACTGAGCATTGATTCTCAGTAAATAGGGTATGTAGGTGTAAATAAGCTCGACATGGCGAGCATTTCTTTCAACAAATTTTTCAATTGGTTTCAGTATCAATTTAGTTTTTGATTTAGAACATGTTGGGGATTTCATGAAATCTTAGGAACATCCCAATGGATTTGGCACCTCGTCTATGTGGTTGTTTGCTATCTTACAGGGAGGATACAATCCCAAGTTGGAACCATTTGTTAGCACCATTTTTTGGGCTAAATAATTGATAAGGGATTTGGAAACTAAATGGAGAAATAAGGTTAGAAATTTTCCTTATCATATAAACTTGATAAATGCTAATAAGATTCTGCAGGTATTTCAAAGGATCGTTTCTAAGTTGGAAATACAAAAAAAAAATGAAAAAGCTAGTTTTCAGCTTCTCTAAGGAATAAGAAAGAAGGAATCTACCCCAGTTTAAATGGTGACATCAAATGAATGGCCTAGATGCATAGCGGACAAGATCAAGGGCCAAAAACTCATTTCCGCCCAAGGAAGGTCGAGAGTGGAAGAGTGGACAAGACAAAAATTTGGTTAGAAAAGGTAGTAAACCCGACTTCTGCTTTTCGCAGTCCAAGATCTACAGCCCAAAATGTTCCCACCCAAGATCAATGGTCCAACAGGAGGAGAAAGCGGAAAAGGAAAGTTTTATTTTGAAAGTTACAATCCCAATTTCCGACTTGCGTAGTTCGAGATCCGATGATCAGGGAGAACTTCTGCACAGATTAACGACTCGGAAAGCATCACAGGGTGGAAGCGGAAAGGCTAAAGTTTTGGGTTGCAAAACTTGGAAAACCCAATTTTCTCTTTCCACAGTCCATATTTGACGGCTCAGAACGTTTCCACCAAATATCAACGGTACAGAAAAGAGAAAAGGGGTGGAGATCGTAAAGAGGAAAACTTAAGAATTGGGTCATAAAAGATAGAACTTTCGCCTTCCGTGATCTGTAGGATTGACGATCCAGAATGCTTCCGCTGAAGATCAATGGCTTGGAAAATAACAGAGAGGCAGAGATTGAAAGGTGGAAAACTTAAGAATTTGATCGTAAAAGGTTGAATTTCTGCATTCCATGATATTTCAAATCCACGATCAGGTAGAACTTCTGCACAGATGTACGGCTCGGAAAGAAGCAAAGGGACGAAGCGAAAAGGGTAAAGTTTTGGGTTGCAAAACTTGGAAAACCAATTTCCTATTTCTGTGGTCCAGATCCAATGGCTCAGAGCATTTCCACCAAATATCAACGGTTCGAAAAAGAGCAAACGAGCGGAGATCGAAAAGAGAAAAACTTAATAATTGGGTCATAAAAGATAGAACTTTCGCCTTCCACAATCCGCAAGATCGACGATATAGAATGCTTCCACTCAAGATCAATGGCTTGGAAAATAATATAGAGGCATAGATCGGAAGGTACAAAACTTAAGAATTTGATCGTAAAATATTGAACTTCTTCATTCCGCGATCCACCAAATCGACGGTCCATACAGCTTCCGCGAAGATCAACGGTCTGGAAGAGAGCAAAGGGGTGGAGATCAAAAAGCGGAAATATAAAAATTATGATTGTGAAAAGGTGAAGTTCTGCATTTCGTTATCTACAATATCAACGGTCCAGAAAGTTTCCGCATAGGATCAACGATCCAAAATGATCCCGCAACAAAATGGTAGAATCGGAAGGCAAAAAGGTGGAAACACGGCAATTTGGTCGTAAAAGGTTTGAACTTCTTCCTTCTGCGATCCAAAATATCCACAGTTTAGGGAGATCCCACATAAGATCGATGGTGCAGAAAGGAATGAGAAAGCGGAAGGCAGAAACATGAAATTTAGCATCGTAAAAGAAGAGATCACGACTTATGTTTTTCGCAACCCACAAATTTGATCTCAGATCAACGGTGCAGAAAGATAAAGGGCGGAAAGGAAAACATCGAAAAGGTAGAAAACATAGGATTTTGGTCAAGTAGAAACCCGTTTTCTGTTTTCTGCAGACCTCAAATCAACTATGGGGAAGGGCTCTTCCTAAGATCCATGGTGCATAAAAGAGGAACATGTACACGTAAGAATAATTCCTGATATGTGGAAACAGGTGAGCCCTGCAACTTTCAACAACCCAAATCACCCTTGATCTTAGATCAATGGTGGAGATTGATTCCGTTGATCTAATTTTCATAAATAAAATAACTTTTCATATCTGTGGAATTGCTTAAAGGGGCGGATGCTTCAATGGTTAGGATTAAGGATAAGGTAAGATCAATGGTGGAGGTGAATTCCACTGATTCAAAAAGCATGGATTAATGGACAATTGAAATCAGTGAAATTGGGTATAAAGATAAGGTTTTGATGGCCCAGATCAATGACAGGAAGAGATATACAACTGATTTGATTTCGCAGGAGGAATATGCAAGGAATTTTTGAAACTATTGCAGATCGTCGAAGAGCCATCGTTTTCATCCAGTAGACGTGGTTTCCAGGTGTTCCATTCTCCATTTTTTTCCATCATTTGCATTCCATCATGCTTTCCCTTTTTGTTAACGATCATGGTGAATCTTCCAGATCATAAGTTGTTAGGATTGATCCCTGATTTTGTAACTGATTTTAGGTTTTCGAGGTTGGTCTCGGGAGCCTTTTAATTCTATAAATAAACCCTCAATAGAGGAAGAAAGGGTTGGAACCCATGATAATATTGCATTATGCATTTTTTATCTATTGCTAATAAAATTGCAGAGCCAAATGTTGTTTTGTTGCTGCAGAGATTCCTGAGTAATTCATAGTTACAGTATGTTATTTCTTTTGCTCTGTGCATGTATTTCTTATTTAACTTTCCATTATGTGTTCTTCATGTCTGAAATAAGTGTGTAATAGTTCAGAATTCATATTGGTATGGTCTGGATACTGTTTCAAATATCCACCCATCTTTCTCTCCAAAGTTGATGCGGAATTTATCTTTCAGGTGCTCTATGTTGATGGATTGTTCTCATTCCTCCTTTATCACCAGACAAACTGCTATTTGACTGTAACCAAGTGCTACCTTGCCTTAGTATATCTTCACCTACAAATTATTCTATAATTCATGAATTTTTGTGACTCCATAGCCCAATTTATGCTTCCCTTGTTTCAACCACCAATTCAATCTAAATTTTCTTTAATTTTTATATCTGGCCCTGTTAAACATTTGTGAGAGATCCCTCTCTAGAAAGGTGGAAGCCAACTTCCTTTCTTAAAGTGTTTCTGCTGTTACCTTTAGATTTACCCTCCACAACCTAGGGTACAATTATGAGTGCTAACACCATGAGATCATGCTTGATCCCAAACTAAAACAACATCCTAAAGTGGTCTTTCTATCTTATACACTTCCTACCCAAGTTGAATCGGTAAATCCATGTATTTGATCTCACCATACTTCAAGACCTAGAAAGTAGTGCAACATTCCAAGGTATTTCATATCAAAGTCTACATTGAGATTTTTCTTACATTCGTTTATGGGATTATCTTCTCCTATCAAGAATAGGTCATCTACATATAGTAGTAATATCATAAGTCCATCACCCTAAACTTTATAGTAGAGGTTGGAATCTGATTCACTCTTGGTAAAGCCCAAACTCATAAGGAATCCATCAATTCTTACATACCATGATCTAGGTTCTTTCTTTAACCCATACAATTCCTTCTTGAGTTTACATACATGAGTTTCGTGATTATCTGCCTCAAAACCTTGTGGTTGTTCGATAAATACTTTTTCTTCTATCAAGCCATTTAAGAAGGTTGTATTTACATCCATCTAATGTAATTTATATTTCATATTGGGTGGAAAGGAAAGGATCATTCTAATTGAGGTATACCTAGATAATAGCGCAAAGGTCTCCTCATATTCGATTCCTTCCTTCTAGGAGAATCCATGCGCTACGAATCTTTCCTTGTACTTCTCTATACTACCATATGTTGAGTGATTTGTATTGTAGATCTATTTTGAGGATACCACTGACTTTTCCTTTGGTATTGGTACTATTTCCCATACATCATTATTTATAATGGATTGGTATTCTTCGACCATAGCATCAACCCATTCCTTTTTCTTTGTTGCTTCTTCAAAACATGTTGGTTCTTTATCAACGAGATCATAGATCAAAGCCACATAACTAGGGTATGGATTTGGCTTCTTTATTTCTCTGATAGTTCCTTCTAGGACACCATGTATTTTTGCTTATTCAATTACTTCATGAGCCCAGGAATTCCTTCTCTTACGTGATATCATTTCATTGGGAAATTACTCAGGTGTCTAAGGTTCTATTATGTCATGATCATCAAGCATCTATTCTTATTCTTCATTTTTAACTAGTTTAGGACCTTTTGCAGTTCTGGGACTTTCATGCTCCTCTTCATATTCCCTGTCCTTATTTGATTTTCTAAAATATGTATCTTCATCAAAGGTGGCATCTCTGCTTATTTCAATTTGACTATAACCTAGGATATGAATTCAACAAGCTTTTGATTGCTCACTATATCCTACAAACAATCCCTTATTTCCTTAAGGGTCTAGATTTGATCTTTTCTCCTTGGGAATGTGTATGTATACCAGACAACCAAATATCTTTAGATGACTAACTTCATGATTTTCTCTGGTAAACATCTCTTCTGGAGTCTTGTTTCCAAGGGTATTGTGGGAGATTCTATTATGTACATATATGGTTGTTTTGACTGCTTCTATCCATAGATGCATAGGTAGATCTTAATCATGGATCATAGCTTTTACAACTTCCATTATATATCTATTCTTTCTTTATGCTACACCATTTTGTTGTGGATTATAGGGAATGGTGACCTCCCTCTTAATCCCAACTTCTTTATAGTACTCATTGAATTCACTTGATGTGAATTCTCCTCCATTATCTGATCTTAAGATCTTGATCCTCATTTCAAAGAGGTTTTATACAAGGACCTTAAACTCTTTGAAACTTTCAAACACTTCATCCTTCTTATTCAAGAAATAGATCCAAATTTTGTGAGAGTAGTCATCAATAAAGGAAGTATAGTAAACATACCCGCTTAATGAAGTGGTCTGCATTGGCTCACATGTATCTGAATGAATAATACCTAAGATCCCTTTTGCTTTGTTATCACTGTTTGGATAAGGGTTCTCAGTATTCTTTCCTTGTGCACATCCCTTGCACACTCCTTCATGTACTATCTAAATCTCTATTAAAACTTTCACAACCTTTCTCCTAATTGGAAATACTTTGTAATGTATATGAGCAAGTCTTATGTGCCATATCTCACAGGGGCTTATGGTACTAGTCATTAATGTTGAATCTACATGTCCCTTCAATATGTATATTTCCCCTTCTTCAAATCCAATTACTACTGCATCATCTATAGTTTTTCCTTTTGTCCACATCAGTACTTCTCCATCCATAAAAGCAACTCTAAACCCTTTCTTATATAAGGCTAAGATAGAAATAAGGTTCTTCTTTAATCCTGGGACATATAGGACATCCTTCATCTTCATGTACTTTCCAGACTCCAACTCATAGGAGGCTTCTCTCATTCATTTGATGGGATATTGGTAATCATCTCCAAGCATTACTTTGTGTGGGGACTCCTTTTGTACAAGACATGAGAGTGAGTCCTTATAACCTGTCATGTGCTTGGAGGAACCACTTTCTACTAACCAAGTGTCATTGGTGAGACTGAACCTGTGAGTGCAGAGATCAAGACATATTCTTCACATGAATCTTCATTTTCCTTAGATCTTTCCTAATCTTCTTGATCATTTTCTTCAACGGCATGGTCCTGGAATCTTTTGTTCTTCTTCTTGACTCGTTCTTCCTTCATGGGACAATTTATAGAAATGTTTCCCATCTTATGACAAGTGAAGCATTCATAATTTGAGAATTCTTTCTTGGACTTCTTAAACCCTTGATCTTTTCTAGCAGTATGGTCATAAATATTTCTCTTTTTCTTGCCTTTAGTATGGACTACCAAAGCTTGATCCTCATTTTCATTTAGCTTCTCTTCTCTGGCTGTTATTATTTCTTCTTCTTAAACACTTTCTTCCCATAACTTTAAGAACTTAGTCAGTGTTCTTTGTGCACAGATTTTTCGAATAAAAGATTCCCAATCTCTTGGGAGACCATTCAAGGTGGTCATTACAACTTTTGCTTCTTCAACCATATCACCAATAGATTCCAAATTCTCCTTGATTTGAGCTACTATTGTGAAATAGATTGCATGGTTTCTGACTTTTGAGCCGTTACACTTTTGAGGTGATTCCTCAAGGTCCTCTTTCTGTTGATGTTTCTTCCTTCAAATAGGCTCGATAGAGCATCAAACATTTATGTTGGTGTCCTCCTTGAGGATACTTGAGGAATCAAGTTATATTTGATGGATTCAGCTATGATCCTATTATCCTTTATCATATCCTTATTGTATTTGGCCTTAGCTTCAACTTCTTCTGGTTATGCAACTTCCTCTTTTGTAAATCCTTCTGGATCATTTTCTTCTAGGATGGGCATGATCTGATAATTCTATGCTTTGAAGTTTTCATCACCCTCAAGCTTTTCATCTAGTTTGGTACTCTTAGTCATCTTTTAATAGAATGAGAAATTCAAATGGAATTAGAGGAAGTAATACTTACTTGATGAATATAGCTTCTAACTGACCTTCTTCGGGATGACCTAGGGTTTGATGAAGAAACCCTAATTTTCTAGTTGAGATCACTGGTAGGGCTGAGTGATGGAAAATATGTGAATTCCCAGGGTGAGCTAGATTGTATCTTGATTTTTTTGATATTGATGATGGAGTCTCAGGAAAATTGAATCCTTAGTTCTTCCTGGCAGCAGTGTTTGGTTCAAAACTGAAACTTCTTGGAATTTAGTTTTTTTTTTCACAGAAAGATACACACTTATGGGGCGAGTTGAGTGAGCCCTCTTTTCTAGTTGATTTGTCAAGTGATTTGTTCTGAATGACAAACCATAGCTGTGCAGTGTCTCCTTTTAGGGTGGCTCTGATACCATGTTATTTTTTCTTAATTGCTTAGATGATATCTTAAAACAGTTTTCACTAGTAGGATCACTAAAAGAACAACAAGCATAGTAACACAAAGAAAACAAATATTTTCCTCAGGGAAACCATAAGAGATAAAATCCCACAAAAATTCCTTAGTATAAGACTCAACCAGAGTAGTGTAAAACCCAATACAACTGCTTCTCTCTTCTTCCTAGTGCACATGTTGTTCTCTCTCTTACAAATTTGCTTGAGTGAGTGTGTACAAATGAAGGGGGGCAGCTCCCTATTTATATTTGTCACTTGAATTCACCTAGAACCTAGCAGGGCCAACTTGTCTAACTAACAAGGTCAACTTTTCTAGTAAGACACCAAAAATAATATTTATTATAATGACACTTGGGTACTATTGAACCGACTTACATCCATAGGTTTACATTGATTCCTTCAATGACTCTTACATGACCAAACTTGTCTCCTGATGGAGAAATACAATCAATACAAATGGAATATCTTTCGAAGTTACAATATTTTAACATATTGTAGAATTATACAATATCTCATAACATGGTTAGTACAACTTCAACTCTAAAAATATGTGCATTCAAGAGTTCATCATAAATGTTCATTGGGTATTCTCCAGTTTCAATACAAGAAAGGTGGTCAAGTCTAACATTCATCTCTCTTAGTCAAACTAGGATTTGAAATTCAAATTCTTGAAATAAAAGAAGTCATAGAAATACGCTACCATGGTGAAGTGATTTGCTTACTAATTATTTTACCGCCCGATGGTTTGTGAAGATAAAAAAGGGGGTTTTGTAATAGGTAGTTTCAGTACTTGTGTAATGTGAATATAATCCCTAATCCTTCATGTTTGGTGGTGGAATAGTTTCTTTAATCTTTATTGATTTTTCAACTAGAATACACATTTGGGGTAGTCGATCTCCTCATCTTATGGTTAGGTGAGTATTTCACCGACCGCAATACCCAACGCATTGATGTGGATGTGGAATAACTAGTGAGGAAATATTAATATCAAATCTTTTACTAACTTCCTTTTAAGAAAATCGAACGATGGATCACACTCTAGGTTCTAATGCAATTCCACATTTAATCTTAATAGTTCTTCCAAAGGAAAATTCACATCAAAGCAATGTCTGATGAATTTTTCGTAGTTTATTGTGTGCCCCAGCAAAATCCTAACCTACTTGGGGTTGAATTGCGGCTTTAGATCAAGGGAAACATATATTTTTTCTAAGTCAACTTTTATGCCTTCCTTGCATACAACATGTCCCAATAGTACTCATATAGGTGTAGTAAAAATGCACTTCTTAATGTTAATGGATAACTAGATTTGTCTGCATCATTCTAACATCAGTCGTAGCCACTGGAAATGGTATTTGATCATTGTATATATTTTACACTCATTGAAGTATATACATTCATCATTTTATACAAAAATTCATAAAATGCTTTAATAATGATTCAGGAGAATACTATTGGTGAATCTTTAAATTCGAAGTGCATAGTTTTATAGCAAATTATCCAAACTCACATATGAATGTTGTCTCATATTGATATTCCACAATTATAGGAACTTGATTATATTCAAAGAATCCATCAATGACGGAGTAGCATGCGTGTCCTGCGACTTTTTTAATAATCTCATCAACAAAGGGTGTTGGGAATGGGTCAGTCAAGGTTACCTTGTTAAGTCCTTTGAAGAAGACATAAATACTCAATTGTTTGGGATCATTATTTTTGGGCTAGAGAACCATGCGTTTGGGCCACTCAAATTGATCTATGGGGTAGATTATGCCATCGGATTGCATATTCTCTATTTCTTTTTTCATTGTTTCTTTGTATTTGTAGGATAATTTGTAGGGTTTTTTCTTCACGTCTTTCGCATCAAGAATTATGTCAATCTTAATTTATCCCATTTATTGTACTAATCCTTTCAAATCCTTATAGTTTTGGGAAAATATGTCTTGGTATTCTTTAGATAAATTTTTTATTTTTGTTGTATGTTGTTCAGACCAATAATCACCTATTTTTTCCATCTTGGTTTTTCCATCAGCTGATAATTAGACTTCTTTTATTTTCATTTCAGTGTCCATCCAATATGGTGCTTTGGATTAATCAATATGGAGTTCTCCCTCTTTAAATTCTATGAAATAAAGTCACAAAAATACTTATGCTCATCGCCTCGCTCTTTATTCTCAGAAGATATTTTCATAATTGACTTCATCAATTCAGTTATCTGGGGATAATTTATTTTCCAATGAAAATTTTTCCCAATGGTGTGCTCATTCTCCATGTTCAATCAGTTCATTTGATGCGGTGATTGTTTTCCATTCCTTGTGATTATTTCACATATTAAACTTGGTCGGTCATTTTTTCTCACTGCACTGACTAGTTTCTATGGTGGTTTGATAAATTGTTTTATTTCCTGGACCATTTATTTTTGTTAAATGTACAGCATAATGAGTCATTCTCCAAAATAATCTCATGCAACCAGGATTGGGCCTCGTTTGTTGAGGTAGGGAATCTTGAGTTGGAATCAGGTACTTGTAGTAGATTCTTAGGATTTGACCCAAAGAACGACTAAGCCTTTAAGCTGTGAAAGGTGTTGGGAGGAGGATCAGTTGCGAAAGGTGCAACAAAGAAGAGATCGACAAGTGGCATTATTGAATGTGTAGGAGAAAGTTACTGGCAAGAATGGTTGGTTTGGTCGCAAGTAGTTAGAGCTTTTGGTCTTAATTAGTTAGAGAGTCAGATGAATTTGGAACATGTTGTATAGGTGCAAGCCTATAAATAGAGTTATAAGTAGAGTCAATAGACAAGGAGATAAGGATAAGATAATCAGTTGATTGGTCGATAGGGAATTTTTGAGTCGGTTGATATACAAGCTAAGGATTGATCGCTTGTGTATGTAATGTGATATGTGAATGATTGAGGTTTTGGGTCTGAGGCTTTTGACCAAGGGATGTATTTTGATTCTTGAAGTTAATATAAGAAGGATGTTGATGAAGGAAACTTTGTGTTTTTTTTAATATGAAATGGTGTGATATATGATGTTTACTATGTCAAAATGATGTGAATATTTTCTATGTCTTTCGGATTTGCTTATATTGATGTCTTTGTTATATTGATCTAAGTTATGTTGATGAAGTATTTATATTTAATGCAAATTAATATAAGTATATTTGATGCATGATAGAGGTAAAAAACCCCTAGATATCTGAGAAAATCTACAACAGAACAATAATAGTGCACAAGTCCTCTTCCTTCTGCGGAAATGTGGTTCCTCTAGCTATCCCTCAGACATATCAGGTGAGATGGAATTTTCTTCATAGGTGTTGTTGGATAGGGTAAAACCTATCTGGGCTGATGTTTTGGGAGATTGTGTCGTTAGATGTCGACAGTTAAGAGTGAACCCTTATCAACATAAGTGTGTCAACAAATGGTTCCATTGTCGGGACCATAGTGTGAAGAAGAAGAGGATATGTTGCAGCATCCGATGAAGCCAGAGATCCAAGACTGTTTCAATCAAAAGTCCCAATAATTCACATCATGAGAAAACCAGAACTTCATATTGTCAATAGAAGAGTGATTGGGAAGATATATCTACTCTAATATTCAAGAAACAAATTTCGCTGAGTTTCCGTGGTTTCCACATCTCACATTCCAAAAGAGGAACTTACAAGGAGGCAAACCTAATTAGTGGACCCATGAACTGATCCAATGGTTGAAAAGGGTAAACAATAAAGCTTCAAGGTTTTTTGAAGTGTGGATCGATAGAATTTTGGAAGGCTATATCACTGAGTTTTCCGTTGACACCGTTGAGTCCTATAGAGACCAAGAGAGGGTATTTTTCAAGGGACCAAGGTGGAGATTCTAATTGTCATTGCAACTTTGGTTTAATATGCTCATCTGCAAAAATGGAATACTGACGGTGAACTCCGAACCAAAATCAAGGACCAACTGTCAGAAAAATATCGGTGGAACCTAGAACTCAACTAGTTGATGGTTGGAGTAATAACTCGAGGAGGAAAAATGATGGGAGATGATCAACCACTACCAAACATCCGACAAGCAGCTCGAAAGAAGGTACAATTTGATGTGACGTAGAGATGGAAAATATCTTCAACACAAGAGATATAATAAACCGAAACATTGGTAAGTCACCTATCTATGAGATGCCACCAACATTTGATTCAACAGTTGTGTCAAGATCATCACAAAAGGTTATAAATTTGAAAAATTTTATAGAAAGTTGTCTATCATTGGCCAAAGATCCCAATGCATTAGCAGAAATAGCGAGCTTGTTGTATCGACAGGAGAAACAATGCCAAGACCACAATGTGAATTCTTTGTGCAAGAAGAAAAGAGGAAGGGAAATGAGGATGAATTCCCAGATCAAGGGTTATGATTTTGACTCAATCATCTTTGATCTAGGATCAGATGTAAAAATCTTGACAAAGAAAACATGGGAAAGGATGGGGAAACCATAGTTGGTTTGGTCTCTTGTAAAACTGTGACTAGCAAATCAAGCCAGGGTGTCACCAATTGGTAGAGTACCCCACTTACTTGTTGAGGTTGAGGGACTAGAGACGTATGAATACTTATACATCATTGAGATAGTTGACTACAGTGGCTCGTATCCTGTGTTTTTGGGGATTGGCTGGGAAAATGGCAATTTAGTGATTATTAATTGATGATCAACTTCACTCATACTTTCAGCTTTGCAAGTGCGGATATGGCTATACATAGTGCACTATAGTACATCCGCAACATCGTGTTGGAGATAGTTCCAGTAGCATTACCAATAGGATTGCAAGAGAGACCATCAACACAATTGATGACAAAATTCTACAATGTGATGGGTGACCCAGACAATGGATATGATCCAAGAAATATCAACATCGCAACACCAAAACATCAGCCGATAAATTCCAACAACCACTTAAGACATGAAAGGTCAAAATAGGGATGACAGAGGACCCGCAGTTCACCAATATAGAATATTACTTTAATGAGGAAACTATGGTGAATATCATTGATCTCCTACATGAGCTCTAGGATTTGTTTCCGACTAAGTTCACTGAGATGAAAGGGATTTCAAGAGGCTTGGGAGAAATTAGAATCGCTCTAAAACCAAATGAAAAACAGTGAAGCAACGTCCTTATCGATTAAATCTGCGATACAAGGAACGTGTCAAGGCTGAGCTCAATAAGATGGTGGATGTTGGCATCATCAAACCAGTGGAGGAGTCAGAATGGATCATTCCAATGGTTATTCAAGACAAGAATATGGGAGAAATTTGAATCTTTGTCAACCTCCAGAACTTAAATGATGTGTGTCTTCATGATCCATTCCCAAAGCCATTCATTGATGAAGTTTTGGAAGGAGTCAGAGGACAAGAAATCTACTCATTCACAGATGGATTTTCAGGTTACCACCAGATCAAAATTGTGAAGGAAGATCGACACAAGACCACTTTTGTAATAGAGCGGGGTTTTTTTCAGTACACAGTGATGTCATTTAGTCTCAAGCATTCCCCAACGATATTCTCAAGGATAGTTGTCACTGCATTTAAGGACTTCATTCAAAAATTATTGGCAGTCTACATGGAAGGTTGAACTGTATATGGGCTGATAAAAGACCACATTGCAAATCTTCAACTGATATTGGAAAGATGTAGACAGCACCATATTTCACTAAATATGAAGAAGTGTATATTTTGAGCTTAGTTTGGGATTTTGTTAGGACATATTTTCTGCAAGGAAGGTATGTCGATCAATCCTACCAATATCTGTGATAATTGTCGACCTGCCAGTACCAATGACACTAAAGCAGTTAAGGGAAACGTTGGGCCACACAGCATATTACCAAAAGTTCATAAGGGGGTATGTAGCGATTACAAAACCAATGGAGAAACTATTAAAGAAATATGTGAAGTTTGAATGGAAAGACGAATGTCAAAAAAGTCTCGATATTTTAAAATAGAAGATAGTAGAGGCACCAATACTATTCTTCCCATATTGGACGAAGGATTATCATGTCCATGTTGACACTTCATCAGTCGCATTAGGAGTAATTTTTGGGCAGCCAGGGGAAGGAGCAATTGATCACCTAATCGCATTCACAAGTCGGAAGCTATCCACTGCGGAGAAGAACTACACAACAACAGAAAGGGAAGTCTTGGAGATGGTGTACGCTCTACAAAAGCTCTTCCACTATCTATTGGGAAGGAATTTCAAAATGTTTACAGATCACTCCGTGTTGAAGTACCTAGTGAATAAGCCTGTGTTAGGGGGGGATTTGTCGATGGTTGCTACTCTTCCAGGAGTTCAACTTTGAGATCATTATGAAACATGGACAATTGAATGCAGGACCCAATCATTTGTCAAGTATTAAGACAGGCAAAGAACCGAGCAGCATTGAGGATGGCCTATCAAATGCGCATTTGTTTAAGATCGGGATGGTAGATGACCATTACGAGCAAATTATCCATTTTTTTACAATAGGCAATGCACTGGAGGACTTCACCACCAGTCAGAAGAAGCAACTAGTCATAAAAGCTATGGAATTTTAGCTAATCATAGGGCAGTTGTACAAAATGGGACCGGATGAAATTCTATGTCTGTATGTTCTGTCGCATGAGAAGGAGAGAGTATTGGTCAAGGCACATGACGAAATCGTAGGACATTATGGAGGACGTGCAACTTCCAGAAAGATACTCCGAGATGGTTTATGGTGGTCGATAATGTACAGTGATGCCACATATTATGAAAAAAGCTGAGATCTCTACAAAAGAATGGGGAAGCCGTCATAATGATATGAGATGTTGTTAGTACCTTGGGTGACGCTACAACCATTTGATAAATGGGCAGTGGATTTTTCTGGACCCATCAATCCTCTAGGGAAATGGATGGGTCCATGATATATCATCACATCAATATATTATTTGACATGATGGGTGGAAGCAGAACCAGTAAGGGATTGTACAACTGCAATAGCATCCAGGTTCCTATTCGACAATGTAGTTACTAGGTTCAATTGTCTCAAGATATTTATGAGCGACCAAGGGAGCCACTTTATAAATTGCACAATTAGCGCAATGATAGAGGAATTTCAAATCCAGCATAAGAAGAGCACTCCATATCACCCACAAGAGAATGCAATAGTTGAAGCATTCAACAAGGTGTTGGAACATGCGCTAACCAAGGTCTGCAATGCAAATTAAGATGATTGGGATTTGAAAATGCCTAAGATACTATGGGCCTACATAACAACATGCAAGTGGTTGACAAGATAGATGCCATTCAAGCTTGTTTATGGCCAAGAAGCAGTAATGTCGATGGAGTATATTGTTCCCATCCTACGAATCGCGGAAACGACATGCATAAGCGATTAAGAGCAGTTGAAGAAAGGTTAACATGGTTGCTAAATATTGAGGAAGATTGGTTGTTCATAGGATTCCATAACCAAGTGTGAAAGGATCAATAGAAGGCATGGCACGACCTCCATGTGAAGACCAAGTATTTTCAATATGGCAATAGGGTTCTCCTCTATGACAGCAAGTTCACGAAGCATCCAGATAAGTTACAAATGCATTGGTTAGGACCTTATGTGATTCATTTCATCATCGAAGGAGGTGCAGTGCAATTACAACAGTTAGATGTGAGATTACTATCGAAGTTAGTAAATGGAATTCAGCTAAAACCCTATTGGGATATCCATCCGCGGCACCATGACTAATAAGATGCGCAATGAAAAAAATGAGGGGGGTTAAAAGATTCAATAAGAAATAGGAAATCACAGCAAAAAGGATCGATGATGAAAAGTCACACAGATCGAAGCAAGAATGGAGCTTGGTGATACCAAACGAAGTGTGATGTAGTCAAATCAAGAAATAAATGCAACATTAAACCAGACGAGCGACAGCGCAGTCGACGCGACGTGCATCTATGTAGCAATCTGACTGTTGGATTTGTAGAATCGATGGTATATTTGTTCAATCATTCGATGGATTTGGTTATGATGATCACAATCCTTCACATGGGAACAAGAAACGCTATAAGAATGAACCAATGGGGCATGATTTGAACCATTGCAATGATTGTTAGAATTTGAGAAAAGGAAACTAAGTAGCGAAGAATGAAAGAGTGAAGAGAGCTTGCAAGTTATGGCGCAGATAATTTTGAGTGGTAGCACACAAGGATCCCCACTTCCAAGTGTGTCGTTAGTATAGGAGCAGCCAAAAATCCAAGATGTACTCTCACAACCGCCTAGGAGGAAGAGGGGCATAAATCAACCGACTCTCCGCAGTGAAGAACCAAATCAACTAGGAGTTCCACCAGGGAAGTTGAGGTGGAGTTTGTCCTGTCAATAATGGGAGGATAATATTCCACGTCGCGGAAAGGGATAACTGCGGCTAACATTCTAGTTTATCGACTGTCACAAAGTCCAGATGCACTAGTTGTTCAAATTAGTAAGAACTAGAGGTATGGTATCAAGATGCCATCCATACGGAATGGAGTGCCAGTTACAATGAATATTATGTCTCATCTACAGAAGCTACAATATAGAGACCATGACAGTCTAGCTCATCCATAATGTACTAGAAAACCCTATGCACCTCAAGCGCCTGACGATGGAGGACCTGTTACTTAAGAACAATTTGAATGGGCACAGGAACTGTAGAGTTCGGGATTCCATATGCCACACTTTGGGAGATTAGTGGAAGTATATGCGTGCATGAAATATCTATTGGTGTGCTTCCACGGAGGTTTTCTATGGTTGGACACAAAAATACCCATCACAGTTGACCTCATCTCACAAATCACTGGATTTCCTAAGGCAGGCGTCGATCCATCACAATACTTCTAAGGGAAAGACAATGATGAATGACTGGCTGTGAAACTCAAGAATAAATATAACATAGTCTGGTACAAGTGTGCATATTTCATTAGCACTATCAATGAAAAGGTGGTTTAGGTCGCAGCAAAGTTATTGAAGGTAAAGATTGTGCGCAAAAATAGACCTAATCAATGTACCTCAAGAGTGATTGCATGCACAAAGCAATGTGTCATAGGTTTCCAAATGAATTGGGAATTTTTTTTACTAAATCAATTGATGGAATATGCCGCATTGACACAGGAGGGGAAACGTCCATTCGTGTATTCCTGGTTATTAATATGAATCGTGTCAGTGGGTTGGATGGAACCCAAATACTACAAAGGCATGGAATTCGATGTGGTGAACACCTACAAGGGAGCGAGGTATCAAAACCTCTGGGCAATCATCGATAAAGCAAGGAAAATCGACTGTAATATCCAATTCTACTTTTACTTGGACGAACCCCAAGAAGTCGTAGTGAAGGTTCTGCTCCTTATGGAAGTAGTTGCAACCAAGTACAAAAGGCTGGTAATATTTGTGATAGGACCACACACTATTCACATTTAGGTGAGGCATGACAAGGAGCACCAGTGGCTAACAACACAGTTTAAGCCAATAGATGAAGAGCTTGATGTCATTATGGATGAATGGCAATTAGAATGGAAGGTTTTTGTCATCATTGAGGAGATGTCTGACACAGAAGCGGGAGTACCAACAAGCATCCTAGTGGAGCAAGCGCAAGTACCAAATTCTGATGAGGAATCCTAAGAATATTCATCAGCAAATTTGATGCATTCGAAGTTAGAAAGGAAATAGGAATAAGGGAGAACCAAGCACAGGTTCGAGCAAGGAGAAGGAAGTAGTAAGACAAAGCTAGCGGATGATCAGGTGAGACAGATATTGTTTGTAATCAATACAACAACCAACGAGAGTCAAGCGCAGGTGAAGCAACATGCAATAAAATATTTCCACCAGGTTAAGGTATTTTTGTAGTACTTGGAAAATGGTCTAATAGAAACAAGAGTGCCACAGACAGACTCACTGCAGAGGGAAGCTGAAGAAAGCATTGACCAGATAGCGTAGATACTTGTCGTTCCTCCAAAAGCACTTTCGACGGGTGATGAAGCCCTGGACGCAACATTGAGGAAATTTGACTTGATCAGTATAGATATCAATGAATTTCTGATGCACATAGTAACCAAATTACAGAAGGTGGCCAACCATGAGATCCACAATCGCGAAGTGATAGTACAAGACCAGTTGGTCAAACCGAGAGAGCAGATAGCGCAGGAAGAAGCAGAGAACGAGCGCTTAAATATAGAACAAGAAGCAATTTCAATTGAAAATACAAAGGAATTTGACAACCGGCAGCAACTGGAGCGATCAATCTTCGTCGCATGTGGAGAGATCTCAGACATTACTATAGAGATGTTCACAGAGGCGAAGGTATTGTGAGTAGGAGAGATAGTCACCAACTTGAAGAAGGAAAATGAGCAACTACAAGCATGACTCATACCGATTACACCTCAATAATAGTGTGGACATTGAACCCAAAATATAGAACAATTACACTCACAAAATTGCTAATCAAACATGCAAAATTAACACCAAAGGAGACTGAAATTGGAGCATAACACTAATATGTATCGAGTAAGTGTACAATATCCAACCTTATGAAGTAATAGGCTGTTGTAATATATAATTACATGATATATTTGAATGCATAAATATTCCATTCGAAATAGTCAAAAAGCAGGCTTACCAAAATTAGTCAAATCCCCCATAGGTGCATAAAGAAGTTTCCAAATCTAGGTAGATGCTCACGAATCGGCTAAGTCAAGTGGAAAAGATAAAGAGGGATGGAAAGAAAACTCATACATGCTTTTATTTGGAGAAAATGAGGGAGGATGATGTGGGAAAAAAACAAGGCAGTTACCACTAGTCTATCTTTTCCTTTGCCTTAAATCAGAAATAAAACAAGGCAGCTTTACAAAAAAAGAAAATATGCGCTTTGCAGAATCTGGAATAAAGTAGACATGCTAAAATGGGTTTCTAGGATGTTTCCCAAGCACTCCATGACTCATTTTTAGCATGTGTTGACTTCTAGGACATGTAGAAGGAAACTAGCATAGAGTGGAATCTAGGAAACTAGGTAATAAGACAAAAATGATTAAATTGATATCTAAGGTAGGTAACTATGTGTTGATTATTCTAACACCCCCCCTTAATCCTGAATTTATGAGTAAATATCAAAAAAATATAGGGCCTAGAAACAAGGCTTAGTCACCCTTTACATATTTCTTGTCCATACAACCAAGGAAAGAGGCAAAAACCTAGTGGAAAAATCCTCCCTTAAACATGGACAGGAAAACAAAATTTGGAAATATTATCATCAATCATGATTCATAGCATGATCAGCAATCCCTAGCAGTGATTTGAGATTGCTGAAATTCTTCTCACAAAAAACTTTGGTGAATATGTCTACTACTTGTTCTGAAGATGCACAGAAGAGTAGATGAATGGTACCATCATGCACAAGTTGTCTTATGTAGTGCATATGGATCTCAATGTGCTTGGTTCACTGTCTCTGAATTGGATCATTGCAAGTTCAAATGGTGCTCTAATTATCACAGTAGATAATAGTTGAAAACTCTTATTCGAACCCACATTCTCCAAGTATTCCTTGCAACCACAAACATTGAGTTGTTGCATTTACAACTCCTCTACACTCTGCTTCTGTAGATGAGAGTGCTATGGCACTCTGCTTCTTTCTTGACCAGCTTATTGGCCCTTATGCAAGCATGAACACATATCCTGATGTAGACTTTTGATCTATGTTTTCACCTTCCCAATCACTTTCTATAAACCCAATCAAATCAAGATCAGATTTTGCTTTGTAGAAGATCCCATGAGTTCTTATTCCTTGAACAAAGTTAAGGATCCTTTTGGCTTCCGTCGAGTGGATCTCATGAGGCTGTTCCATGTATCTAGAATCTACACTAACTACATAAGATAACTCAGGTCGAGTGGGTTTAAAATAAATCAAACACCCAATCAACTGCCTATACAGTGTATTATTTACCATAGGATAAGAACCTACTTCTTCAAGCTTAACTCCTGAAAGGAAGGGAGTCTTTCTTGGCTTGCAATATTTCATGTTGAACTTGTTCAGCAAATATAAGGCATAATTGTACTGATGTACTTTGATTCCATGTTGGGATTGAGCAATTTCAAGACCCAAGAATTGGCTCAACAATCCCAAATCTGTCATAGAAAATGCATGGTTCATTGCATCCTTCAAGGAGACAATCTCTTTCTTTGAACTTCCTGTAATCAGAATTCCATCCACATACAAGACAATAATCATCAAAGAACCATGAATCAGCTTCAAATAGACATTAGGATCAGGCTTGCATCGAACAAAACTCAGTGATAGCAAAAATCCATCAATCTTGGCATACCAAGCGCTGGGGGCTTGCTTGAGCCCATACAATGATTTATTTAACCTGCACACTAAAGATGGATTAGAAACAAACCCTTCAAGTTGCTGCATGTAAATATCCTTAGTGAGATCTCCATTTAGGAAAGCACACTTCACATCCATGTGATGTACCTCCCACTGCTTCGAAGCTGCAATGGCTAAATCAAGTGGGAAAGCTAAAGAGGGATGGAAAGACAACTCATACATTCTTTTATTTGGAGAAAAGGAGGGAGGATGATGTGGGAAAAAACAAGGCAGTTACCACTAGTCTATCTTTCCCTTTGCCTTAAATCAGAAATAAAATAAGGCAACTTTACAAAAAAATCAAATATGCACTTTGCAAAATCTGGAATAAAGTAGACATGCTAAAATGGGTTTCCAGGATGTTTCCCAAGCACTCCATGACTTAGTTTTAGCATGTGTTGACTTCTAGGACATGTAGAAGGAAACTAGCATAGAGTGGAATTTAGGAAACTAGGTAATAAGACAAAAATGATTAAATCAATGTCTAAGGTAAGTAACTATGGGTTGATTATTCTAACACCCCTCCTTAATCCTGACTTTGAGTAAATATCAGAAAAATATAGGGCCTAGCAACAAGGCTTAGTCACCCTTTACATACTGTTGTTCCATACAACCAAGGAAAGAGGCAAAAACCCAGTGGAAAAATCCTCCCTCAAACATGGACAGGAAAACAAAATTTGGAAATATTGTCATCAATCATACTTCACAGCATGATCAGCAATCCCAAGCAGTGATTTGAGATTGCTGAAATTCTTCTCACAAAAAAATTTGGTGAATATGTATGCTACTTGTTCTGAAGATGCACAGAAGAGTAGATGAATGGTACCATCATGCACAAGTTGTCTTATGTAGTGCATATGGATCTCAATGTGATTGGTTCGCTGTCTCTGAATTGGATCATTTAAAATTTGAATGGTGCTCTGATTATCACAGTAGATAATAGTTGAAAAGTCTAATTTGAACCCACATTCTCCAAGTATTCCTTGCAACCACAAACATTGAGTTGTTGCATTTACAACTCCTCTATACTCTGCTTCTGTAGATGAGATTGCTACGGCACTCTGCTTCTTGCTTGACCAGCTTATTGGCCCTTATGCAAGCATGAACACATATTCTAATGTAGACTTTCGATCTATGTTGTCACCTTCCCAATCACTGTCTGTAAACCCAATCAAATCAAGATCAGATTTTGCTTTGTAGAAGATCCCATGAGTTCTTGTTCCTTGAACAAAGATAAGGATCCTTTTGGCTTCCGTCCAGTGGATCTCATGAGACTGATCCATGTATCTAGAAGCCACACTAATTGTATAAGAGAATTCAGGTCGAGTGGGTGTAAGATAAATCAAACACCCAATCAACTGCCTATACAGTGTATTATTTATTATAGGATAAGAACCTACTTCTTCAAGCTTAACTCCTGAAAGGAAGGGAGTCTTGATTGGCTTGCAATATTTCATGTTGAACTTGTTCAGAAAATATAAGGCATACTTGGACTGATGTACTTTGATGCCATGTTGGGATTGAGCAATTTCAAGACCCAAGAATTGGCTCAACAATCCCAAATCTGTCATAGAAAGTGCATGGTTCATTGCATCCTTCAAGGAGACAATCTCTTTCTTTGAACTTCCTGTAATCAGAAGGTCATCCACATACAAGACAATAATCATCAAAGAACCATGAATCAGCTTCAAATAGACATTAGGATCAGGCTTGCATTGAAAAAAACTCAGTGATAGTAAAAATCCATCAATCTTGGCATACCAAGCCCTGGGGGCTTGCTTGAGCCCATACAATGATTTATTTAACCTGCACACTAAAGATGGATTAGAAACAAACCCTTCAAGTTGCTGCATGTAAATATCCTTAGTGAGATCTCCATTTAGGAAAGCACACTTCACATCCATGTGATGTACCTCCCACTGCTTCGAAGCTGCAATGGCTAAGTCAAGTGGGAAAGCTAAAGAGGGATGGAAAGACAACTCATACATGCTTTTATTTGGAGAAAAGGAGGGAGGATGATGTGGGCAAAAAACAAGGCAGTTACCACTAGTCTATCTTTCCCTTTGCCTAGAAATAAAATAAGGCAGCTTTACAAAAAAAGCAAATATGCACTTTGCAGAATCTGGAATAAAGTAGACATGCTAAAATGGGTTTCCAGGATGTTTCCCAAGCACTCCATGACTCATTTTTAGCATGTGTTGACTTCTAGTACATGTAGAAGGAAACTAGCATAGAGTGGAATCTAGGAAACTAAGTAATAAGACAAAAATGATTAAATTAATGTCTAAGGTAGGTAACTATGGGTTGATTATTCTAACACCCCCCCTTAATCCTGACTTTGAGTAAATATCAAAAAAATAGGGCCTAGCAACAAGGCTTAGTCACCCTTTACATACTTCTTGTCCATACAACCAAGGAAAGAGGCAAAAACCCAGTGGAAAAATCCTCCCTCAAACATGGACAGGAAAACAAAATTTGGAAATATTGTCATCAATCATGCTTCACAGCATGATCAGCAATCCCAAGCAGTGATTTGAGATTGCTGAAATTCTTCTCACAAAAAAATTTGGTGAATATGTCTGCTACTTCTTCTGAAGATGCACAGAAGAGTAGATGAATGGTACCATCATGCACAAGTTGTCTTATGTAGTGCATATGGATCTCAATGTGCTTGGTTTGCTGTCTCTGAATCGGATCATTGCAAATTCAAATGGTTCTTTGATTATCACAGTAGACAATAGTTGAAAAATATGATTCGAACCCACATTCTTCAAGTATTCCTTGCAACCACAAACATTGAGTTGTTGCATTTACAACTCCTCTATACGCTGCTTCTATAGATGAGAGTGCTATGGCACTCTGCTTCTTGGTTAACCAGCTTATTGGCCCTTATGCAAGCATGAACACATATCCTAATGTAGACTTTCGATCTATTTTTGTCACCTTCCCAATCACTTTCTGTAAACCCAATCAAATCAAGATCAGATTTTGCTTTGTAGAAGATCCCATGAGTTCTTGTTCCTTGAACAAAGTTAAGGATCCTTTTGGATTCCGTCCAGTGGATCTCATGAGGCTGATCCATGTATCTAGAAGCCACACTAACTCTATAATATAATTCAGGTCGAGTGGATGTAAGATAAATCAAACACCCAATCAACTACCTATACAGTGTATTATTTACCATAGGATAAGAACCTGCTTCTTCAAGCTTAAATCCTATAAGGAAGGGAGTCTTGCTTGGCTTGCAATATTTCATGTTGAACTTGTTCAGAAAATATAATGCATACTTGGACTGATGTACTTTGATTCCATGTTGGGATTGAGCAATTTCAAGACCCAATAATTGGCTCAACAATCCCAAATTTGTCATAGAAAATGCATGGTTCATTGCATCCTTCAAGGAGACAATCTCTTTCTTTGAAATTCCTGTAATCAGAAGGTCATCCACATACAAGAAAATAATCATCAAATAACCATGAATCAGCTTCAAATATACATTAGGATCATTCTTCCATCGAACAAAACTCAGTGATAGCAAAAATCCATCAATCTTGGCATACCAAGCCCTGGGGGCTTGCTTGAGCCCATACAATGATTTCTTTAACCTGCACACTAAAGATGGATTAGAAACAAACCCTTCAATTTGTTGCATTTAAATATCCTTAGTGAGATATCCATTTAGGAAAGCACACTTCACATCCATGTGATGTACCTCCCACTGCTTCGAAGTTGCAATGGCTAAAGCTAGCCTTATGGAGTCCATCTTTGCCACTGGTGCAAAGGTTTCACTATAGTCAATACCATGTACTTGTGATTAGCCCTTGGCTACTAATATTGCCTTATATTTCAAAGGTGAACCATCATCAGAAAACTTAGTCTTGAAAACCCACTTACATTGAACTAGCTTCCTCCCTGGGGGAAGATCAACCAGTTCCCAAGTGTTGTTCTTCTCGAGCGAGCTGAATTCTTCTTTCATGGATGTTTTCCATCTTGGATAATGTGCTACATATTAATATGTCTATGGATATGATTCAACCATCAGATAGCACTTCTCATCAAATAGGGGATCTTTCACACAAAGGGCACTCTCAAATTGAGATCTAGTCCTCCTAGTGTCATTAGGATTTCCAGCTAGTTCCCCAGCTGCATGAATTTTCTTTGCTGGCCATTTTGGTCTTGTAGGAATATTAGGATATGTAATTAAATCATCATTATTAGACATATCAGAATCAGAAAACTCATTATTCTCTTCACTTACAATCAATGGTTCTTGTGGTGAAGAGGACTCTCCAACTTCAACTGTTGCTAAAGGCTCTTCTTGGAACTGAACACTTCTTTCAAAGAAAGATTTTTTAGTGCTCAAGTTGATCAGCTTGTACCCTTTTGAATCTTAATAATACCCAAAAAATAGGCACTCTTGGATTTGGGGCTGCAAAGCCTTTCTATTTTCAGTTGGAATTCTAGCCCAAGCCTTTGAGCCAAAAATCCTGAAATGGGTCACATCTGGCTTGTGCCCACTCCAAGATTCGAAAGGAGTCATACCATCAAGCTGATTATGAGGCACCCTATTCTGGATGTAGGATGCAAATTTTATAGCCTCAACCCAAAACTTTGGTGGAAAAGTCTTAGCCTCCATCATGCAGGTTTCCATCTCCTTCAGTGACCTATTCTTTCTCTCAGCAACACCATTTTGTTGTGGTGTGTAAGGGATCGAATGTTGCATCTGAATACCTGCATATTTACAATGTTGAATGAACTCAGACTTGACATACTCACAACCATTGTCAGATCTAAGGATCTTGAGTTTCCTCCCAGACTGGTTTTCAACCAAGGCTTTAAAGACTTTGAAGAGGTCAAAAACTTCAGACTTATGCTTTAGGAAGTGAACCCAACAATACCTGGAAAATTCATCTATGAAGGTCAGTGCATATTTGGCTTGACTCATGGACATATGAGGGAATGAACCAAAAATTTCATCGTGGATCAACTCAAGAGGTGTAGAGGTTCTCTCATGACTAGCTCTCTCATATTTGTGCTTTGGGTGTTTTCCTAGGATACAACCTTGACAGACTCCCTTAGAAAACTTGATCTTTGGTAACCCTCTGACCATATCTTTTTCACTCAAATCAGAAAGATACTTTTAGTTAAGATGGCCAAATATTTCATGGCAAAGTTTTATTTCCTCATTAGCATGAATCAAAAGAGCAGAGGGGTTTGAGTAGGGTATAAAATGGGAAAACATGTATACCTTCGAAGTGTGATCAACAACACATTTTGCTATGACTTTACCATTCGAAATCTTTGTGATTTCAACATCATCAGGGAAGAAGATGACATTCTTTTGAGACCCAATGTGAGTCATCTGATACACTAACAAGAGATTAAAGGCAAGACCTAGAACATACAAGACATTATTGAACTTACCATGGTCAATATCAATCCTTCCCTTCATCTCCCAAAACTATTGGTGGACCTTTCGACATGTCAAGAGAGGAGAATGCATCTTTTGTCAAAACCATATGTCTAGAAGCTCCAGATTCTATGATGAAGCTAGGTGAGCTTGATGTGCCAACAACCAAGGCATGTACTCTCTCTTTGTCCTCTGAATTTGATCCTCCTTCCCTCTTCTTTGAGCAATCAGGAAGGGAGATGTTATTATTCTCCAAGAGTTGGGTCAACATGTCAATTTGCTTCTTCATAAAAGAGCTCTCAGGATTATATCCCTTACTGCAGTATGCACACTTGCTCATTTCTCCTTTGTTCTTCTTCTTCTGGGAGTTCTTCTTGGAACCTTGGGGCTCCTCTTGAGACTTGTTCTTGTCTCTCTTTTGCTTAGGTGGCTTTTTAGCTTTTTTCTTGCTTTTTGAATCCACCCTTGAATCTCCAGCAACCAAAGGTTGGTCTTTGGAAGGTTTGATGTTTCCCATCATCACCAACTTATCTTGTTCCTGTGTGAGGGATTCCATGAACTCTGCAAGCTTAGGAATCTTTTAGGCTTGAGCTGTCAATTTGGTGGCATGGAAGGTCGAAAAAAACACTGAATAGTCACGTCCAAGATTAGAGAGTATGGCCAAAACTATTTTCTCTTCCTTCTCTTCAATCCCACACTGTTTTAGCTGCAAAACAAGGGCTTTAAACTTGGAAAAGTAGAGTTGCAAGGATTCAAAGCTACTGGGACTCAAGCAGATCAGCTCATTCTTGATTTGATGTCCTCTCATCTCATCTGTCTTACAAAAAATCTCTATAATATTCTCCCACACTTCATTAGGTGATGTCAATCCATCAAGATGGAAGAGGAGGTCTCTTGAAATGCTCAAACACAAAAGACCATAGGCCTCATCCCTCTTGTTGTGCCATTTGATTTTATCTACAGCTGCATTGGGCTCTGCCTCGGTTTCCATAGTCACCCTATAGAGGCCTTTTGCTCTCAACAATATCTCCATCTCAGCTTTCTACTCAAAGAAATTGAATGGGGTCAAGATGATCTTCTGAGATTGGTCCATAGCTCAGAAACTGTGCCCTTCAGTCAACAGAATATGCTCCAAATCAAGATGTTGAACCTACAATAGCAATATGGAAGGAGAGAAATTGATCTACAAAAACTATGATACCATGTGGAAATTGAACCCAAGAGATAGAACAATTACACTCACAAAATTGCTAATCAAACATGCAAAATTAACACCAAATGAGACTAAAATTGGAGCATAACACTAATCTGTATTGAGTAAGTGTACAATATCCAACATTATGAAGTAATAGGATTCTATAATATATAATTACATTAGATATTTTAATGCATAAATATGCCATTCAAAATAGTCAAAAAGCAGGCTTACCAAAACTAGTCAAATCCCCCATAGGTGCATAAAGCAGTTTCCAAATCTAGGTATATGTTCATGAATTGGATAAGTCAAGTGGGAAAGATAAAGAGGGATGGAAATACAAATCATACATGCTTTTATTTGGAGAAAAGGAGGGAGGATTATGTGGGTAAAAAACAAGGCAGTTACCACTAGTCTAGCTTTCCCTTTGCCTTAAATCAAAAATAAAACGAGGCAGCTTTACAGAAAAAGAAGATATGTGCTTTGGAGAATCTCGAATAAAGCAGACATGCTAAAATGGGTTTCCAGGATGTTTCCCAAGTGCTCCATGACTCATTTTTAGCATGTGTTGACTTCTAGGACATGTAGAAGGAAACTAGGTAATAAGACAAAAATGATTAAATTAATGTCTAAGGTAGGTAACTATGGGTTGATTATTCTAACAAATAGGTAGCAGAGAGCAAGAGTAGAATCGATGAAGTAGCGGCACAAATTGAGGATCTAGAGAAAGTATCCAACTATATAGAAGAAGTGATGACACAATTTTGGATGAGCATCGCTTAAGATGAGAAACTACAACAATTAAGGACACAGCTCAATGAAGCAGAAGCATAGCTGATGGAATTATGGGGATCACTTAAGATGATGCCCCCAACTACAGAGATTTCCAAGGCAGCAGAATTTAAAGAATTATAGCAACAAGTTAACAAAGCAACAGAAAGATACCAGCATAGGAAGGTGCAATTGGACTAATTCCAGTTGGACGCAGAACAACTAAAACTTAAATCCATGGAAGGTATTACAAACACAAAGGAGGCATAGAAAAAAGTGGTGTAGGTTTCATAGGATCACCCCATATAGTAAGAGGTCGAGGAATGCACAACATTGAGCACAAAGTCCAAAGAAGAGATTGAGCAGCTTCAGACAGAGCATGACAGCTTCAAGACTAAGTTGAATGCACCTTCTATGTCCAGCTAATGTGGCTCTAGGACGAGCCACAATTTTGTGTTGGGGGAATGTTGGAAGGAGTATTAGTTGCACAAGGTGGAGCAAAAAAGAGATCAACAAGTGGCAATATTAAATGTGCAGTAGAAAGTTACTGGGAAGAATGGTTAGTTTGGTCACAATTAGTTAGAGCTTTTGGTCCGAAGTAGTTAGAGAGTCGGTTGATGTGGACCATTTTGTAAAGGTGCAAGTGCATAAATATATTTAGAAGTAGAGTCAATAGACAAGGGTATAAGGATAAGATAATCAGTTGATTGTTCAATAGGGAATTTTTGAGTCGATTGATCTGCGAGCTAAGGATTGATCTCTTGTGTATGTAATCTGATCTACGAATGAATGAAAGTTTTTGGTCTGATGATTTCGACCAAGGGATGTATTTTGATTCTTGAAGTTAATATAAGAAGGATGTTTATGAAGGAAACATTTTCTTTGTTTTAATATTCAATGGTGTGATCTATGATGTTTCCTATGTCAAAATGATGCAAAGCTTTCCTATGTCTTCTAGATTTGCTTATATTGATGTCTTTGTTATATTGATATGAGTAATGTTGATGTGGTATTTATGTTTAATGAATATGAAGATAAGTAGATTTGATGCATGATAGAGGTAAAAAACCCCTGTATCTCTGAGAAAACTCTGTGACAGAACATTAGTAGTGTGCAAGTCCTCTTCCTTCTATGGAAACATGGTTCCTACAGCTCTCCCTCATACATCTCAGGTGAGACAGCATCTACTTCACAGGTGTTGCTGGATAGGGTAAAACTATATGGGTTTATGTTTGAGGATATTTTTTCAGTATATGTCAACAGTTCAGAGTGAACCCCTGTGGACATAAGTTTGTCAACAAAAGGTTATTCCTCATATGTTGAGGTGAATTCTTTGATTGATCAAAGTTATGATGTTGTAAATTCTTGTTGTACAAGGCTCACAAATTGTGTGTGTTTATGATTATCATATGGACCTCCATTTATAGTAGGTACCTATGTAGTGTACCTACAATTATAGAAGTAGTTGATTATCATGTGGAACTCCAATTATGGTGGTACCTGATGGGTGGACCTCCAGTTATAGAGGTGGATGCTTTACATGTTGAAGCATTAATGTTGTGTGATATATTAATAACCATGGTAATTCAAGATGGCTAAATATATTAAGTATCCTCTATATATTGTCCACCTTATATTGAATTAATTTAGCATATAATAATTTGGTTCAAAGTAATACAATATGATCACAACATCAGACAAATCTTCCTAGTATAATTTTGATAATAATTAAAGTTAACACATATTGACCATGGAGTAAAGATAAGAGATAAAGAGATAAATCATAGAGATCAAGATAATTCGAATTTCACATGAGATGACTTCAATTGACTAAGATGAACTCAAAATACTAAGCTTCAATTATAAATCTTCAGTTAAATAACAATGTGTGCTTTAATCAATGCTTCAGTTAAAGCATCAATTATAAATGTATGCAATCAGGATAACTCATAGTGATTACTACAAGTAAATCAATCAGCATAATTTCAATTAATAATAGTTAACTAAGTGTTAATAAATATGGACTAGTTAACTAAAGTGTTTTTCACTTTAGTTAAACTAAAAGATAACACTTCAGTTAATCAAAAGACAACACTTCAGTTAATTAAGTGTTCGCGTGACGACACTTGAGTTATTGCATGATAACACTTAAGTTAGAATTATAACTAAGTGATCATACATTCAGTTAGATGTTGAGTTCACTCTAGAGTCAATAAATCCCTAGTTAATGTCAAATATGAAATTCAAGACACATATGTTGTCCATGATGAAGAATCCAATGCACCAAACTAATTATCCATGAAAGGCAATTCACAGTTTTGAAGGTGATGCACCAAATTCTCTTGAAACCATCTATTATAGTTTGCATGGAAGTGATTCTAACTTGTTATTAATTAGTTGTGCACATGGAAAGCTGATACAATGGATCTATATTCTCTGTTTCTCAGTATTCTCTCTTATCTAGCACCTTGGGTGTCGAAATCAATAAGTTATTGTGTAATAGACATTCTCTTCTATCTATCATAATTATACTCTTAATATTTGATGAGGGTTTTAATCCTCATTGTTTTGAGGGTTTTCCCCAAGTTACACCTTGTGTTTTGCTTGAATTATTTATGTGATTGAATGTTCTATTGATTCCAGTGTTTAGTATTTCCACACATAAAGTTTTAAACTTCAAAGATATTCATATTTGATCAAAATTAACATGGTAACAGAGTGTAAGGAATGAAGTAGATTATGTCTGTGCAGCAAACTAAATCCTATGTAGATCCTAAGAAGTTGAGAAAAATTTTGAGAGCCATGGCATCGACATCTATTCGACCGGAAGACAATATTTAGGGTACTTCGAATTTCAACTCTTGTTGAGAAAGGGTGTTGAACATCTTGGAGGAACATGAACTAGATGGCTACATATACACAGTGGTGGAGGATCCTACATCTGATGTAGGGTGCATCAACTTCAATAGGAACCAATATAAATCCAAATGGATCATCTATGATTCGGTAAAGGACAATTCAATTTTTGTGATCACTCTGTTGAAGAACGCAAAGGAACATTTTGATACATTGACGAACCTATATGAGAATAAATCCTCAAGACAAAATAGGGAACTATAGAATAAGATACAGAATTTAAATATGGTGAAGGATGATATTGTGGCATCAATCTCCACCAATATATCGCAGGTAAGAGATCATCTTTCTAGTATTGGATTGGTGGTGGATGAAGATGATCTTCTCCAAACTACTATTGATGGTCTCCCATCCTCATGGGAAACATTCTTGGCTATGGTAAATGTCTGAGAGGTACAACCTAAATTCTAAAGGTTGTGGCATGACTGGATCCAACAGGAGGGGTGAATCTACAACAAGTCAGTGTGCACCAAAGAAGAAAATATTTCCCTCACATCAAGAATGAAGAAATGGAGGAAACCATTCACTTCAAAGAACTTTAACAAGGCATTTGACAAGTCAAAGGTTAGATACTACAACTATGACAAGAAGGGCCATTATGCTTCTACCAATATAGAAGGTTAAATATTGGTTTCATGCTTCTACCAATATAGAAGATGAAACTACTTATAAAAACTCATCCAATGAAAAAGAAGATGACTGTCAGAAGGAGTATTTCCTTTAGCGTAGAAGAGCATTCACTCTATTTTGCATGGGACCTTAATTCCCATGCATAGACTCATTATTCCTGCATGAAATAAAATTTTGGCAAGTGAAGAAAGAAGATCGAAACCTAAGGACTCCAGTAATGTTTGTAAGGAAGCAGAGATCAAGAGGGATCCCACACAAAACAATAAAATATAAGTATTTGTATTTGTATTTGATATTATAAATCAGATCTTAATAGTTTGGAATGTGTTTCATTATAGTTATATAAAGATATGTATTCATATAATTAGGAAGTATGTTATAGTATAACATGTTCAACATATAATATTTATTTTATCAGCAAATAGTAAAACTCATGAAGTACATGTTCTGATTAAGTAAAGAATAATATAGGGCTGCATAAATTTTCATGACATATGAATGGAGTTATGCTGAAATATTGATTAATATATGTGCATAACTATGTAAACCATTTCAGTGCATTGAATTATTCATATGAATGAATTTCATGGTTATGCAATGTTTCTAAACATTAGAATAATTTTTTTCTTGTAGGGGAAAACCATATGCCCTGCCCTACAAGAAGAGAATGAAAAGCATTAAATGTGGAGTCATTCTGATGACAGATCCCTAAAGAGAGTGCAGGATGCTCTAAAGAAGGAATGTTCTGGAAGAAGATCAGAGGTTCCTATATTTCTATGGGAAGACGCCTCCAATAATATATATATATATATATATATATATATATATATATATATAGAGAGAGAGAGAGAGAGAGAGAGAGACAGAGAGAGAGAGAGAGAGAGAGAGAGAGAGAGAGAGAGAGAGAGAATACAATCCTTAATACTATTCTGGAAGAGAAGACTCCTGAATATTTTTGGATATATCATTTACACCAAAATATCTTGAAGTGTCTAATTCAGTGTTAACTGAGGATAACTGACTGTGGTAGGTGATAAATGCACCTCTCCTACATGCAGCCATGCTAACATAGCAATAACTTAATGTAGAGGACTAGAACTAAATTTAACTGACTCCTAACTCAGCTTGACTAGTCACCAACTGAACTTAATTGATGAAGGTTGGTATCGGCACTCCCAGTGGCTCCTAAATTGTAGGAATTGATATAGGAGGCTCCTAAATTGATGCATACAGGTGCAATCAGTGGAAGTAGGAATCAATTAGTGTTCCCCACACTTTATTAACTGGAACATGTGCCCCAATTAGGACAAGTGGACCCAATGGCGCTAGTGACTAAAAATAGACTGGACGGACTCTCGATTTAGACATGACTCTTGATTTAGACATATGACCAAATTGGACAAGGGAGGATTAATAATCCTAACAACCCCCTAAATTCTATCTTGGACAATCTGTGGGCCCTGGTAACTAATACCATAGGTCACCCATTACATCAAGTAAAGTAAAGTAACTGTTCAATACAAGGAGCTAGGGAAAAAATCACAGGGGAAAAAATCCCCCCCTCTAATTAAGCAGGTAGAATCAGGATCAATCTAGTTTTTATGTGCACAAGTATCCTAGGGCCAGGCATGTGAACCTATCCATAATTATGTCTGTAGGAATCTTCCTCTTTGGAAGAATAATTCTATGCTCAACTAAATCATAAATATAGACAGCTGTCGGATGAAGACTGGACCCATGTAGAGCAAATGAAATCAACCGATAAGTGAGAAAATGTTCTTGAGGATTCAGAACATGTGAGGAACACTCAAGAAACTGATATGTTGCAGCCACGAACAGAAAATCATGAGTGTTAAAATCAGCCCCAACTGTTAGGAGCAAGTGTTCAGGCAGATTCAGAATGTCTTCCTCTTTACTAGTTCTGTGAGGAGATGAGCATGTGATCAATGGTAGAGAAGCATTGGGACTATGGAGAGTGAATGCTTGAGCTCCATAGTCTGATATAGCTTCAAAAATATATAATTATTCACAAAATAAAATATCAGTGACCTCATAAGAGGAAACTAACACCAAATCCCCAGCAGCAGTTTTGAAGAGAAATTGCGGTACTTTATTTTTCACACCAGAATTGGTGAGAGCAACTACAAGCATGACTGAAAGCTTTTGGATTTTAAAATTTGAACCAAGTAATATCAGATAAGAAATTAAATCATATCTAAATAGGTTCACAATATATCCAGAACTGTGAAATGAAATCAAATCCCCAGCATCAGTTTTGTAAGAGACTTGTTGTACTTGTTTCTTCACAAAATTAATGAGAACAGCTACAAGCAGTATTGAAAGGTTATGAACCTGAAATATTAAACCAAAAAATATCAGATCAGATATAAATAAGATAATATCAGTGTTGCACCCAGAAATCTCACCTTGCTTATCAGCCTCCATGAGAATTTCACATTGCCTTTTAACCTCCCAGAAAGCCTCCCTTGAGTCATCTTGGTCACTTTTTTCCCAGACCTAGAAGGGGTGGTGCCTTTATGTTTTTTACACAGAGAATCGGTGAGACCTATCCCAGTTGAACAATAAGCATCGTTTTCCCCTTTCTTTGAAAAAAAACCTAGATCGATGCTTCTGACAGTTTTGCTAAGAGCGTCGGTGGTCAGTAAATGAGAAAAAAAGATGTTTCTAGAAGCTTCCATGCGGAAACCTCCATGGGGTTAGTTCCTATATGCCTGGGAGAGGTGGAATTCACCTTCCTAACCTATAGGGATATGATCCTATCCTTTTTCCAATTCATCTCTTGAGTTCTAGGCCTATAAATGAAGCCTTCATGATGAGAGTGGGGGAGGCCAGAAAAAGCATCCTTATGTTGTTAGTTTGAAGTCTGAATCAGAGGAAAAGTAGAGTTAGCTTATGGTTGGAGAGGTATTCATAGCCATAGGAGATTGTAGACATTCTTGTCGAGATCGAAGCCCTCGACATCAGTACAAAGACATTTCCCTTTCCTATATTTGATTGTGTTGATTGTAATTAGGTAATATTGGATTCCTTGATCACCAATATGAATAATCAATTTATCATGATACTCTCATCCCTTTTGTTTTTCTTGTGATATATTTTGCAGTTACTGAACCATTGCAAGGACTTTTAGAAAGAAGACAAGCGGATCCAAGGTTGAGGTATATTGTCTTTTATGATAGTTAATATAATTATTCAAGGAAAGGATATGTTGATGTGTCTTTTTGTTCTATAGTTGTGTGACTTACATTCCAGAGGAACAAGCAGTGTCCACACTGGTTGAGAATTCCTGATAAAAAAATTGGCGACCATACTAGGGATAGCTTAATCCAGTTAGATCTGGGGAAGATCCAATCAGATCTGGTGCAGATCCAGTCAGATCTACAAACTTCCGTAACCATTCCATATATGAAGGTTATTCTCTCTCCTTTTAGTTATTTCAGCTAACAAGGCAAGCTGCCTATCTTATGTTCCTGATTTGTTTCCTCTATTCTGAGTAGTTTTTACCCTTTTCAGTCCAGCTCAGTTTTTTTGGTTTCTCCTGCAGGATTTTAGCGTTTCAGTTCACTGTTCGAACGACACCATTTCCTTTGGCTGACAAAGCGTCGGTTCATCCCAGGATGTTTTTCTCTTTTTTTTGCAGAGCACCGACATTGCCTTCTGTTTCAGCTGACAGAGCATCGACAACGCCTGTGTGTAGAAGGATAGGAGCGTCGATTCAGCTTAGAACGCCCTAGTGCAGTGCCCTTCAACACGCCGAGGTAGGCCTTCAAAACTGCCTATTTAAGAAAAAATTTGTTCAAAATTTTAAAACTGTCATGTTCTCTAAAGTTTTTCAATGTGGTTTGCTTGCATGCTTGTTGTCTGATTTATTGGTTTTTGTGAGTCTGATTCTCTGTTTGAGCTCAAATCCAAAAACTTTATCTTATTCATTGTCATAAAAGAAAGTGGGAACGTATTTTAGTTTTGGTTTCTTAGTGAAGTATATGAAAAATATTCTTTTGAAAAGAAAGCCTATAACCTCTTCCTAGAAGATTAGTTTCTTTTTAGAAAAGACTTCTTTGTGTGCCTCATATTTTCTAGAAAAATACAAAAAGAATCATATTACTTTCCTCTTGTTTATGCTTGTGAAAATTGTTTGTTTTTCATTTGCATGAGTGATTTAGAAGGATAAGTATTTTTTACATTGTAGCAGAAGTTAGTTTTGCTTGCAAATTAGAGGCTTAGTTTTCTTTCTTATATTTTCAGAGATTTTAGAGTGCTTGCTTGAAAGAGTTTTTTGTGTTTGAAAGAACTTTATTTGCATCCTTTGTTGGATATTGTTTTGATTGTTGAAAACAACTTTATTTAGTATATTGTTGAAAAGAAAAGAAAAAGGTTTCTTCCTTACCCTAGCTAGTTCTCATCGAAGTCAAAAAATTGCATTTCCATTTAGATTAATCTGCATCATTGGAGACAACACCTCACAAGCATTCACCTAATCGTCCAAATAAAATTAACGGTAGCTTTAGGTCTAAAAATTGTATAGAAATTTGAGTGATAGGTTAGTGATGTGTTCGGGCATCGTAAAGCGTAGGAGCTGTCATTACTTGTCTGCACTACAACACGAGACTCGTATCGTCAGTATATCGAACGGCCTTTCATGTGCCCTTGAGGTGTATAGAAAGGTACTTCATGTACTCGATTGTATATCGGAAGGCCCCTTGTGAACGGTTGTGCATTAGACAACACTACTACCGATTTGAGCTCCCACGTGCCTTGCCTATATTGGGAGACCCCACTAGGATACCCTGACCACCTGAGAAAAACCCTTTGGCCATCTTGTGTGGAGCAATACATCGAAAACATCATTCGGGGAGATTACTACGCACATAACCCTAAGGTATATTGCGAGTTGCACCTACTTGACAATCCTTGTGAGAGATCGGCTATTTTGAACCCGTCCTATCACTTAAGTCTGCTTGTGACCTTTAGCTCTGCGTAGGTTTTTTTGTGTTCTTTTCTCCTTTTTTGACCTATATTAGACAACTTCGGCCACCACCATGGCTGAGCAACTTGCAAGACGTCATTCTCATAGATTGCAGGGTTAACCTCCTGACTCTCCTCCTACTGTGGAAGGACAAGAAGGGGTAACAATGGAACAACTAACTTATGCTAATGTTCCCATAGGAAATTCCTTAGCTAGTGAAACCAGAGATGATTTTGATATTTATACAAATCCTTTGGTTCAATTGCCTCCTGTGGCTGATGATTCTTTGCATTTGTCGTTGGAAGGTTGTGTCGATACTCCTACTCCACTAGATTATGGCCCGGACGCTCCTTTTTGAAGGACTTCTATGGGCCAAGCTATTTCTAAATTCGGGGTTATTAGACCTTCACTAGGGAACCCTCCTTTGGGAGAAGAGGAATAGAGAATAATTAATGCATCTCTCGATCGAGCTCGTAAATTTTCAGAGAGAGTAGAAAGAATCATTCCTCCACCTGTGTCTTGTTATGAAACTATGTCGACTCGTTTACCCTGTAATATAGACCCTTGGCCTTTATTTAAAATTAAACCTTCTTCTGAAGGTCATTCAACCCATGGTGAGACTTCTCACAACCCATGGCCTGATGGATATCGTTCACTAGCTCAAGTGTTAGGTCCTATTGAAGAAGTTTCATTTCAAGGTAATCCAGGCCCAAATGACAATCCTACAGTTTCACATCCTGACCCTGTTACTAGGCCTTCCATATCAATCATGGTTGGGGGGCAATCCACAAATCAAGTAATGTGAGTAAATTCTAACGTTGGGGGGAAACCCTCGGCGCGAGTTACGTCATCCATTAGTGGAATTATTTCTATTTTAGGACAAGTTGCAGTTGTAGCACAACCTACAGTAGTTATCCCTCCTATCAATACCAGTGTTTTACTCCCCCCATCTAATTCAGTCCAACCCTTAGGGGTGCAACTTGTCAATAATCCAGCTTCTTGGGGATACACTTATCGAAGCACTCAGCCACCTACGGTTAATCAAGGTTATCAACAACTACCGCCCATGACTATTTATCCTGGAATGCCCTACCCTGGGAATGATTTTGTACCGTGGGGACAACCCAATTGGTCTAGTGTCCCGTCATATGGAGGAACTTTTGTAAATACTACCGGAGGTTATGGTGGACCACCACTGCGAGGACCTGGGGGACCCGGAGGTCTTGGAGGTCCTAGAGGACCTAGTGGACCATTTGGAGGACCACCACCACCACCCCCTAGTGGACCACCACCACCACCTGGAGGACCACCACCACCACCACCACCACCTTTAGGTGGCCCATATCCTCATGGAAATTTTGGAAAACAACAACCTTTTCAACAAGATTTGAGGCATCATCCATACCCATCTATCAATCTGCATATGATCCTACTGGTCAGCAAATGCCATACCAATACTACCAGTATCCGCAACCAAATAAACAATTGCCATTTCTAGCCACTTTATATATTCCAGACTTGTCAAGATTGATAAATGACCCCATCCATCATGACCCCTATGGGCTTGCCATTCCTGTAAAGCTACCTTCAGATATACCCAAGTTTGATGGTAAACCCGGTGAGGATCCAAAAAACCATGTGATGACATTTCACTTATGGTGTTCATCCAATTCTTTGATGGATGGCTCAATCCATCTACAGCTTTTTCAAATAACCCTCACTAGTATCGCCACAAAGTGGTACATTGAGTTATCACAACACTCTTTTTTGGATTTTAATGCCCTAGCAATGGCCTTTTTAACACACTTTCAATTGCCAATATGATATGAAACAAGTACAAACCTTCTGACCTTGATTTGATTAACCACATCAACTCACATCTCCAATCATATCCATGAATGGAGACAAAGATGAAGGTTAATTAAGGCCCCTATTCTTGATCAGTTGCTCGCTGATTGGTTTACAAATTCATTGCTTCCACCTATTGCTAGAGTTGTTGCCATGGGAGATGTTGTTACTAAGGAGCAATCTATTAGTCGTGCTCAGTACCTAGACTTGGTATATTCCCAGTTAGGTACTCTGTATGATCTAATTCCCCATGCTCCTCGACCTACAATAGATCCATCCAGACCTACAACTGAACCACCTACTGATGGCATACTTGGTTCGGTTCAAATGCAAACGGCAGCCAAACATTATAAGAAAAAAAAACAAACCACCACTCTGTCAAATCAACCAGCACCATCTACCAAAATTGCACCCTCTCCTGTTGCTTCCACTGAAGTAAACATGATTCAATCAACTGAATATTTAGGTGGAAAGAAGAAAGAAAAGATAAATCTTAAAAACCTGATAATCAACAAGAAGGAAACAAAACACAGAATTCAGAAGTTGATTCAAAAGGGAAGAGAAATGTAAAATATCCTTGTTTAATCTACGGAGTTGACCATTTTACAAAAGAATGTCCTCGTCATGAGGAAATCAGTAAGTTTTTGAAAACTTCACCCACCCCAGCAGTGCTAAAAGATCCTTTCCCTTCCCAACAACAGTTAATTGATCATAAGTCCTTGAACGAAAATTCTTCGTCCACTGACGAAGTTCAAATGATGTCTAGTAAAATGGTTAATTTGAATACAAGATCACAGAGTTATAACCGTCCTCCATAAAAGAAACCTGATGATGTTTGATCTGAAAAACCCTCAACTTCCACACCTCCTCCTAATAATGGTCTTCACATTGAAAAACCTATTCTAGAATAAATTTTCGTCCACCAAAGGGTACTCTACGTAAGTCCATAATTAATCCTAACGCTCGTGCCACCCAATATTATAACATTGTCGAATATTTGGCTCAAGCACCCTGCACTATGTCAGCTTTAGAGGTACTTCAAACTTGCCCAATTCAACAGAAAAACTTGTTTATTTCCCTTGGAGCTATGGACCCTGAGAACAATAATATCATCACTTTCAAACTGGACAATTACAAGACGAGGCTCTCACATCAATTAGCTTTCTAGATAGATACCAAAATTACTGGAAAGACTATCCGTCGTACCGTTTTGGACGAAAGTGCCTCTACATCTGTCATGTTTTTACCTTGTTGGAGAGCCAATGGTTCTCCAGAAATCAACCGTTCGCCTACTACTCTCAAGGATTTTGATGGTAGCGGCTTTCAACCCTATGGATTACTACCTGCTATCCATGTTGAATTAGGAGGCAAGTATGTCTCCATTCATATTGAATTTGTCAACGCTCCTTTGGATTACAACTTACTCCTAGTTCGTAACTAGTTTTACGTTATGCAAGATGTAACATAGACCATTTTTAAGGTCGTTCAGTTCCCATTCCAAGGAAACATTGTTACTGTTGATCAGTTAGATTTCATCATGCCTAGTGCCATTAGAAATGATGTGAACATCGTTCCACTTCTGAATACCCTACAGTATAAGGACATTGGAGTCCGCCTTATCAAAGACTATTCACTAATGGGAGTCTTTCCCTCATCTGGTCCTCCTCCTGCTTCACAAACTGCATCTATTAACATGATTTCTACCTCTCATATAGACAAAGGAAAAGCAATTGTTGATGAATCAACATCCTTTTCCCATTTCGAAGAAGTTTACAATGCAATCGAAGCTACCAATGACCCCACCATCCATGACCATTTTTTGGTGGCCTCAAACCGTTATCACATGCCATATTGGCTCGACAACCCCTCCCCGTCTCTGGATTATCTTTCCCACACACTTCCTACAGACGAATCTATTATTGAAGTTATGTCATTAGAAGAGATGCCTTGGGAAGATTATCACCACCGATCTTCTTTCCTTCCCCCTTGCCATATGGTAGAAGACCACTTTACTTCCATAGTTTCACTTGATATAGTCACCAACCCTCAATCTTCGATCCTCACTTGTAGTGTCGATTCTGAAGGAAATTTGTGTAACATTACAAAAACTATGCCTGTAGAGATATCATTGAAACCAGGTATTTTCAAGAACATTTTCATAGGTTAGAACTCTTCACCTGAAGAGTTCCAATTAAACACGTCCCTATTCAAGGATTTTAGGGATTTCTTTGCATGGACATGTGAAGAAATGACAGGGATTGATCCCTCTATTGTTGTTCATGAGATAAAAACTTATCTTGATGCCAATCCTATCTGTCAGAAACTATGATAGGTCCATCCAAGAAAAGAAGCTACTATTAAAGAATAAGTTGAGAAACTTCTGAAGGATGGTTTCATTTACCCCGTAACATTAACTGAATGGGTGTCCAACATAATCCCTGTGAACAAAAAATAGATCACTATTAGGGTTTGTATCGACTTTAGAGATTTGAATCGAGCTTGTCCAAAAGCCAACTTTCCCACTCCCTATATCAATCAGATAATCGATAATTATGTCAGAAGCGTTATTTTTTTTATGGATGGTTTTCCATCTGTAATCAGATTGAGATTCTCCCATCAGACCAACAGAAGGCGACATTTATTTTCCCTTGGGGGAATTTTGCTTATCGTAAACTATCTTTCTATTTAAAGAACATTAGCACGACATTCCAACGTGCCATGTCCTATGCTTTTCATGACATTAAACATGTTGTGGAACCTTATCTTGATGATCTTCCTGCTCATTCCAAGCGGCAAGATATTCATGTCAATCATCTGAGAGCTATGTTTCTTCGATGTCGTCATTTTAATATTCGTCTAAATCCCCATAAATGAGTTTTTTGTGTAGAATCTGGTCGACTTCTTGGTTTTATTGTTTCTAAATATGGCATCCATATAGATCTCTTGAAAATTGAAGCTATATTAGCCCTACCTGCTCCCACGAACATAACTGAACTCCAAAGTTTACAAGGGAAGGCAAACTTTCTACATCGTTCATTTGCAATTATGCAGAAATGACACATGGTTTCATGAGGTTGCTCAAGAAAGATACCCCTTTCATCTGGGATGATTTCATGCAATGCGCCTTTGATAATCTTAAACATGCACTTACCCATGCACCAGTGTTGAAACCACCTAATCATGCTAAGGATTATTCCTTGTATGTGGCTGCATCCTTGTCTACCATAGGCATGGTCCTTGTTCAAACAGATGAACATGACCAAGAACATGTGATTTATTACGCAAGTAAGAGTCTTATATACTTTGAAACTCGATACTCACATGTGGAGAAACTCACTTTGGCCACGGTCATCACGGTCCAGAAGTTTCGTGATTATATTTTGCTCTGCACAACCACTGTTTACGCATATTCCAACCCAATGTACTACGTTCTTACACGGCAAGTGCTTGGGGGAAAATACTCACGTTGGATTGTGATCTCCAGGAATTCGAGTTAGAATTCGCCAAAAGCACTTCTAAGAAGTCTCTTGTTTTCACAGAGCTTATATGTGACCTTCCCCATACTACAGAGAATACAGAGCCCTTTGATTCATTTCCCGATGAGTCATTATTTCTCTTTAGTACGATTGATCCATGGTATGAAGATATCATTTTGTATGTCCAGACCTTACGATACCAGCCTACTGCTTCTCGAGATGAATTTCGCCACATTCACCACCAGGCCAAAAGTTATCTTATATTGAATGACACCCTATACCATCGTGGTGTTGACTCCATCTTACGACGTTGCCTTACACATGAGGAGGCTGAGATCGTTTTAAATAATTGCCATGCTGGAACTTGTGGCGGTACTGAGGCCTGGAAGATTGCAAGCAACAACATCAAGGGATTCTCCCCAGTAAATGTTCCCAACTAGCCCGTTACTATTTGGTATGGGGAATCCGTCTGGTTTGCGTTCGCTGCTACCATAAGTCAAGTAACCAAAATAAAGGGTTTTACCGGTTATGGCCAGGTCCACCGTGTATATTTTTTAGTTTTTTAGTTTTAAGTATGAGATGCAAATTCCTATCTAAAATGCAGATTGATAGAGAATATGAGGAGCGATCACAATGTGATGCGCAGGTTATTACCTCTCGTCTTAACTCTCTCACATCTAAATCACACATAATAAGAAAACTAAAACTAACTTAACTAAACTGTCCCTAGGGAGCGAGATTATCATTAAATGAGTAATGTATTACTGTTCATGCATTAAGAAAAATCACAGGTAGCTCTTCTTTATTTCAAAACACATAAACATGAATAGATAGATGAGCAACAAGATAGCTCATTGTTTATGAAAAGCATTCATTACTCATAGTGGAAATTCCATAAAATAAACTATAGAGGATTCATACAAGAACATAGGTTCAACAAGTTAGAACGATCTCACAATTAATGGACAAAAGTTGAAAATGAAATAGTTCCCCTTCAAAAACATCCATTGCACAGCATTTGAACATTCCACCAAAGCTTTCTCCAATAGGAAAAATTGTAATTATCTATTGCAAAAGGAAATAGTTATTCTTACAACATGTTCTCAAAAGTCTAACTGGTAAAAAGTCCCTTCTGCATCTAACTCTCCTATACTTATACAAAAAGGCAAAACTTTTGGGCTGCCCACAAATGACTCTTGGGCTTCCCCAACGTTTCAACTCCCAAAATTTGTCTTATAGTGAGCGATCATCAATTATACAATATATTACATTTAAAACAAAATTTAATAGAGCACTTCTATGAAGAGGACCTCGCTTGATCATTAAAGAACTTTTTCCACGCTTCAGCTTCTGCTGCTATGTTCTCAAATTCTGAAGGTTCAAGAAAATGGATGTTGATCTCATACTTTGCACCCTAATTTTTAGCCACCTCTATTCTGGCTGGGCTCAAACACAGCTGATCCTCAAGTAAATGAATGTTGACTGCTGCATGAGCTACTGCATCTTTCAATATCTGCTCATCCAAGTCCTTGACTTGTTGTATCTTCTGCTCATCCTCCTAATACCTGTTATGTAGCATTTTGGTGAGCAGCTCATGCTCTGGCAATGCCTCTAGTATTTGTCCTGCAGCAACCTAGCATCTATTGTAGGTGATCAACACCCTTCTGCAATATTCAGTACAAGCTCCTTTTGTTTTCTTCATAGCCTTCGTGAACTCCTCTGTAGTGTTTATTGCAAACTATAACAAACCATAGTCTTGTTTTAAGCTATGTTGATCTTTCGTTGGTAAATCTGTAGGGATTTCTTCATTGGTTTCTATCCTTACTATTCTTCCAGACAGGAATTCCAAAATTTCCTGAGACCTATCTACAAAACATGAGGTGGTCTCCAAAATTTCCTCCAATCTGTTATCTATCTGCAAGATTTTACATCTTTCCTCTTCAATAGACACCTACAGCTGGTGCATTCTTCTTCTTTGAGCCAGGACATGCTCGTTAAGAGGCTGAATATCAGTTTGTTGTTCACTGGCATCCTTTAGTGATTTTGTTAATGAAGCAATCTGTCCTTCAAAACCTGCTTCCTGCACCTGAAAGTGCTTTTCTTTCTCTTCCATGGCGACCCTCTGTGCCTCCAACTCTTGTACTTTGCTCTGCAGCTGGTCCTTTCCTGCACTAAGAGTTTCATATGTTGTTTTGAGGTCATCCTTTTCTATCTTCAACACCTGATATTCTTGCTGTAACCTCTGCAATTCTACTAGGTTATTCTGAGCATCCTTACCTGTCCTTTCCATGGAAACTTCCAAAGTCATTTTGTTTGCTTGAAGAGTCTAAAGTTTTGCTTTTGAAGTCTTCACTTCAGTTTGCATGTCTTCAATTTCCTCTTCAGTTTATAACCTTCATTTCTCTCCTTCTTCAAATTTTCCTTCAACTGAGCTGCATTCTTTTTCGACTGCTCCAGATTCATCATCAATCTATTTACATTATCTTTAGTGGCTTGTGTCAACGCCACTCCAGCTCTTGTTGTTAACCTCAAATCTGCATCCGTCCCATGCACCAAAGTTTTATCAGTGACCATCATGCCTGGTTGTCCCCCTGTTTCGATTTTTTTCTCAGTCCTTTTGGAAATCCTCTTTTTCTCTTTGTCATAAAAAATGGTGCTAAAATCTAGGACTTCTTCTCCTTTCTTATGTACAAACGGTATCAGATTCAATTCAAAGAAAACAACTTGTCCTATATTGCTGCCAAAAGTTGCAGTAGGCTCCCGTGAATCAGGATTATCTTGTCCCTGCCCCTGATCTGTCTGTACTTCTTGAATGTCTGTTGGGTCAGTAGTTTGCTGGTCTATTGTAGATCCTATCAGCCTCAGACCTTCAGCTTCTTTTTGTTTCCTCTTCATCTCTTCATTTTCTTTCTTCTTTCTTTCTTCTTCTGCCTTCTTTGCAGCTTCCTCTGCATTTTTTGTTGCTTCCTCTACAACTTTCTTTCTTTCTTGTTCTTCATTCTTGAGCCAACTCTCAGCCTAGCATCCTCTTCCCTTTTCTTGCCCTCCTCTTCTTCATATTTCTTCTGTGCGATTTGGCTCTTGCCACCTTTAATGGCAATCTTTTTTTTTAACCTCCTCTTCAATGCAGTCATATTCCTTGCATTCCTGAAGATTTCTTTATCTTTATCCCAGAAGTTTGCATATTCAAAGTGAACATTTGCTTCTTTGCAATGCTCTGCAACCTTCTGTTGGGAGTCATTTCTGTGGAAGCTCATCTCCCCAAAATGAAGCTGCTCCAACTCTTGTACAAATTCAGCAGTTAGTTTGACCTTGGAAAATCTGTAACTTCCCATCCTGAAAGGTATGGAAAGATAGGTTTCCTTCTTATGTTCAAACATGAAGCTACCTACACCATCTAGATAAACCTGCCTAACTACTTCTTTGTGCACCACATAATCAGTGCCATACTTGGGGAGTAAAGAAGGTTCCCTAGAGCAACCATACATCCCCTCTTAAGTCAAATAGTAATTTGCATGCTCCTCGATGAATTTAAATGCCTCCTCGGACATACAGTTGCATTCTGTTAAGAATATCAAAGTGTAGAAAGGCATAATAAAATGTTCACATATCTCTTTATAGTGGCTGTAATACTTGTGTGCCCAAAATATTTTGTATCCAGTGTACACAGGGGGTCTGTCCTTGTCCCAAATGCATCTTAAGGCTGGAAATGGTTGGGTGCATAGTATACAATCCACTAAGATGGAACTCATATAAAACTCAGACTTCTTCTAGGGTACCCCTCCCAGACCCGAAGAAATGCATGCTGAGAGGCTATTGGACACAATGTTTGCCCAATTGACTACAGTCCCCTAGGTGGCCACATAGAAAATAATAGGGATCAATCCCAACTTGAAGCTCTTACCATGAGCTCTCCCAAACACTCTATTCAATATCAATGCTATAAACCTATAAGGAGTCCTGAGAGTGGCTGTATCATACTCTCATGATGGCCTGGTTCAAAACTTCTTCCCAGGTATCATCATTCTCTTTACTATTTCAACTAGGTCCAGGTTTATCTCCTTTAACCAATCTTCAGTTAAGTAAACTTGGGAGGGAGGTAAGTGATATGCCAATGAGACATAACCAGGACTGTAAGCAGCATAGCCCTGTTTTGCAATATTGGCTAAAATCATCATTGTCACATCGGCCTTAGGTAGAATCCAACTGATCACCTCTAAGCATGGGAACAACTCAAGTCTTGTGGCTACCTTCATAAGAGTTGACTTCTCTATGTTGGAATATAGGGTCAATTCTTCAAATCCAGCATTGGGCACATTTTGATTTGAAATCATCTGATATATTTCAGCCCACTTATAATCAGGATCTACCCCGGTGGTAGCTCTAGTGTCTTCATAGATATATTCTACCTTGGTAACGATTTCCACATCAGGGTCGCCTTCAGCAATAGGGGCCTTCTTCTTCTATCTCTTAGACATGTCACCTTTGAAGAAGTTGCCCTGCCATAGAACAAGACATGCTTTTAGGCTATTGGAGATTTTCAATCAGTGTTCTAAGAATGAAGAAAACTTGTATAAGACATTTACCTCTTCCATATTCTCAACAGCTAAGTTATCAGAAAAATAGTGTGAAATCGAGAATAACAAGCAAAAGCTTTTGCAATCTAGGTCTGAAAAATTCTAAGTCCATCTGCAACTTAAATATAACCATGATTGACAATAAATCGCCTAAACAGAAATTGCAATCCAATTCTTTGCCATAACGAACCCTCATATTCAGTAATCGAAAACAAGCGAAACAAAACCCTCTGGAGTTCAGAAAAAATAGGGAAAATGCCTATGATGGAAAGAAACTGAAACTTCCCCCTTCCCCCGGACGGCCATAGAAAAACCCACAAAAACCAGTGCAGACAGCGTAATGCCTATCTGCACTAGCTGCCGAAACCTTCAGACCGGGTTTGAATCTTCATAACAGCTCAAAAACCAAGCTCAAGAAAACAAACTCCCCACTGTAAATGTTGTGAAACTAACTGCTACCTCACGCCGTAAGGATACACACTCCTCTTCAGATGACCAACTACCAAATGGAAGGAAAATCTAACCAGAGGACAAACCCTAGATCCCAAAACGACTCATAAACTCAAAAGAAAGGGGAAACCACAGTTGGACTACCTGGAAGATGAGTTGTGCAATCGACAAGGAAAACTGAAATCTCCATGAAAACGCCTCCCATGAACGAGATCCTGACAGCTAGGCACAGACACACAGTTCAACTCGACAGGGACAGAGTAAGCACAAGTTCACAAAGATAAACAATAAAATAATAACCGGTCCCATATATATAGACCTTGGTGAAAAACAAATCGGTGGGAAAACCTTCATCGGTGAGTGGAACAGCTAAGGCATCAGGCAATTAGCCTACTAAGGAGCCACAACGGTGAGCAATGGATGGACTATGGGTTCCACGGCATAATAAAAATGGTGAAATAGAAAACTAAAACTTGCAGCATCAGACCTTGAACTCACTAGAGCATCGAATGGTTAGATCGCTCAAAAGCCACAACGGCGGAAGCTACATGGACTAAAGGTTCCGTAGAACAGTCACCATCAGAGAAAACTAGAACAAACTATCAGCGAAAATCAAGCGAAACATCGACGAACGAAAAAACTACATGTCGGATGGTTAGTCTGCTCTGGAGCCGCAATGGCGAGATTCAAATAGACTACGACTTCCGCAATCCAATGAAAACTTCGGCGAGTGAAACAACCAATGGTAATGCATCGGCGAAGCAAAAGACTAATCCCCGATTAAAATTCCAACACAATTATGATAGCGAAAAGAGAAAAATCATTTTAAAATAAAACCGCAAAATCGGAAAAAAATAAGGGCTTCCGTCGAAGTGCTCGTAATCTGCCATCCGAAACGGCAGCCACACAAAGGACTTATGCTCCGACTGTGATGAGACGAAAAATGTCGATAGTCAAAATCTTTTAAAACAAAACAAAGGGAATAAAACTATTGGAAAAAACATGACTGTCCATCAGGGGCGTTCATAAGTAATCTTCTGCAACAGTGGCTACGTCGATGACTACGGCCCTGCTTCACAGTCCAATAAACTTTCGATGGCAAAAAACCAAAACTTCAAACCAAGTCAAACAAAAGATAGTCATTCAGCTTCTCTAATTCAACCTCACAGGATCCAAATTTGTAGCAAAAAACAATAGAGTCCATCAATCAAAAGAAAATACAGGAAAGATAAAATTAAAAGGAGGGTCCAAAATTTTTAGAAATTTGGGAAAACGTTGCAGCTGCAAGAATTGGTGACTACCTAGTGAACCCAGATCTCTGGACAATTTCTTCCTTAAGTAACAGACTGTTTACCAATAAAACCAACATGTTGAATTCTTCTAGATGTCTAGATTTCCCAAATGGCAACCGTATGTACTTTTAATCATTGATGATAGTCTAATTAGGAAAATGGAAACCAGGATTTCAAAGTCAAGATAACTCTTTAGAGGCTAGGAATATGAGTTTCATTTATTACCTCTGTCTTCGGGTAGCTTCCAGCTTGGACACCACAGGATTGTAACATATGGTAAACAGAAATATTCATTTGTTCCTCATTCCCATGCCATTTTGCACTTTTTTATCCTTTGAGTCCTCCTCCTGCCTTTCTTTCTGAATATTTTATTCAGGCTCCTCTATCCATACTGTCCTTTTGTGTGAGAGATGTATTTAATTTTTAGCTCACGGATGGAGAAGAACTTTTGGCAATCCTGTACTTATATGATCCAGTCCTTTGTTTTGATACATATTGCTTTCTTAGGAGTTTTGAATCTTATTAGCCTTTTGGCTTTCAATTCTTGGCATGGGATCATTTATATATAATATACTGTTTACCTTGCTTCCTTTCCGTAGGTCTTTTGTTGTCACCCCCTAGGACATTTTTAATTGTGAGATGGATGGAGCCTCGAAATAGTATTCCATACTTTTTGATCCTGAGTTGTTTTACAAGGATTAAGTAGGACTTCAATGTGTTCATAGCCATTTAGGAAAAATCTGTTTGGAAGGATATTGAAGAAAAGGGGTTGATTGCCCTTATTCAAAATCTGTTTGGAAGGAGATTGAAGAAAAGGTTAATATTAAGAATTTTTTGGTCGAAGACATATTCTTATCTGTTTGAAGAATTGGGTCTTCAATACTAAGGTAAAAACAATAAGATATTTTCCTATCATTGTTTCATGGTTTATATGGAAATATAGAAACCATAGCTGTTTTGATAATGTCACCACATCTCCTGTGCAGGTTGCATCTTTTAGTTTGGGTTTTCTTTCTTCTTGCCCTTTGGATACAACTATTTTGAAGATTAGAATCATTACGGAGGAAGTTATTGACAGAACTAAACCTTCGGGTTTTTTTGATGGTTCTGCTTCTGGGAATCCAAAAGTGTGTGGTGTTGGGGTTATACTTTTCCTTAAAGATGGTCATTATATCACTTTTAAAGCTGGACTGGGGGTAGGGTCAAATAATTATGCGGAGTTATTTGCTTTGAAATTACTAATAATCTTGGCGTTAAACAAACAGACTTCGAATATCCATATTTTTGGTGACTCCTTGCTTGTCATAAACTGGATTTCTGACAAATTCAAAGTTCATAATATGCAACTTGCACAGTTTTTGCAAGAGGTCATCAGACTTGCTGACTTTTTTGATAAGGCTGATTTTAAACATATTTATAGGGAAAGAAATACTTTTGCTGATAAGTTAGAAAATGAAGGTGGGAAAGTTTAGCATGGGTATTGGTTTATCTCTGAGTATCAAGGTTCTGGTAGACATGATACCTTTCATGTTTTTTAGTTCTTTTTAATTTGGGGTCATGAGGGACTTTGGAGATTCGGTTTCTTTGAACTATGTTTGGTGACTTTGAAACTTAATGCTTTTCTCTTTTTTATACATGACAATATATGCTGGTTTTGATGAACTTTGTATGGAATCATATGAAGTTAATATTAGTAGACATGATGATGACTGTGTAAGCAGGAAGGCAGAGATTTTGGAGAATTTGGACATATTTCTAGTTTTTGGACAACATGGTGACTATTTTCGATAGTCTGTTGATGACTGTTTGGTTATGGTTGATATTGGAGTATCATTGATCTTCTTTTTGGAGACTTAAGATTTGACAAGTTGTCAATCTAATGTTTTTGATGTAATTAAGACATATTATTGACTTTAAGTTTTTTGATGATGTATGTATTGATCTAATGGACACTTTTATTTTTTTGAAAGCGGCTCATCTGCACAATATAATTTGAATAAAATTATGAATTTTTTCTATGGAAAAAAAAGGAAAACTCGTTAAACTAGAAGAAAAACTTTCAGATAACACAATAGTACACAGTCTTATCATCAAGGATTTTAGTTAATCCAGAATTCTGATGCTCTCCATGCAACCAAAATTTTGTCTCTTTTTATTGAAATCAATCAAAATCTAAACTAAAACAAAACAGGAATAAAGCAAATCAAAATAAACAACCAACTCAATTTATTTATGTACAAGATAATCAAGAAAAATAAAAATTTGAGAACTAAACCACTAACTGGTCAGTTCTCTGCCCACCCCTATGGAAACTTGTAAGTTAAGGGGATAGGATTGACTACAAAATGATAAAGACCTAACCATTATCTAATTCTATTGTTCTTGAAACAAAAACTACATCTACTTTTTACAATCAATCTCATCAGGCTGTGAACATTGAAGGAGATCAAGTTGGGTGTCTGATATGTTGTTGGCTTCTTCTGATGCAAAGTTTCCTGGTTCAAGTTCAATTAGATAATTTTCCAATACATAATTCACTAATTCATTTTTCTCTTTCCAATTGCGTGACATTGTGTTTCATGTAGGGCTCTCTTAATATTTTAATCTTATTTGGGCTTCCCTTATGACGCAATCACAAATGTGACCAACCTGAAGCAAAATACCCATTTATTCTTGCTGACCAATCTCGATTCAAAATCAGTCCATAACCATCAGGTATGTCTGCTACTACAATGTCAATATACTGATGTATCTTTTCATTTACAGATAAACGAATTAGGACATCCTCCATCTCCCCGACTACTTTCACATTGCTCCTGTCTAACTGAGTAACCTCCTAGGTAGTAGGTTTAGGCAGTCCATTAATCTTTTTGCAAACTGCAAGTGGCATAACATTTACTGATGATCCTGACTCTACCAAACAATTGTGCACATTATGGTTTAAAATCTCCAAAGTCAGGAGGAATGGTGGGGTTTTAAACCTAGTCTTACCTCCCACACTTGCTTCAACAATTTCTTCTATAGCTTGGTTGTTTGTGGGAAGCTCTTCCTCTGGTACCTCAGGTGTTTTGAGAGTTTCCTTGACATTACCCACTTTGTCTTCAATAGGCTTAGCAGGCATGTTGACTTGTTTCAGATCTTGACTACTAATGGTAAGTTTAGGTATTTCATCATCTGTTTTGTTCTTTTGTATCCTTTTCATATTCTCTTGCAATTTCTTGATCTTTGGGAGTATTGAATTGTCTTTATTTACCAAATCCTGGCTTCTTGTTGTCACAGTTGTTTCTGATATCTCCTCATGTTTCAGAGTACCTTCTTTTGTATCAAAAAGCAAGACACAACCCCATAATACCAAAGCATCATTCTCTTTTTTCTGTGGATTTACCACCCTTTTCTTCTTCATCATTAGCCTCTGTTAATTTGGAATCTAGCAGCTGATTCATCACTAATGTCATTAAATTTATCCATTGAGGGCAATTTTTTTTAGAATGAGATTGTTGATGAAAAGTGCAAAAGTTATCCATACCTACCTCCGTTAAGTTCATTGATGCAGGACTGTGTGGAGGACATTTAGACTGATTGTTATCCTCTCTTCTCTTGTAGTAAGGATTATATGTTTTCTAAGCTTCCTTTTCCTTTTACAAATCTATTATTTTGTTAGAAAGTTTTTGCATCATCTTTAACATTCCTTCAAAATCATGTGATTGCTCCTCTTTAGGCTTAGATAGTAATAAGGCTTTCTTCCCAAAAAATTTCTCTCCTGACTACTCAGGATAATCTTCTATGCTTTATTTTTCAGCTTCTACTCTCTCAGCCTCTTCATAAGTCTCTGATAACGTAAGTTTAACTTGAGCCTTTGCAAACATGGCCAAGTCAGGCCCCAAAGCTGAAGTATAATACTCAATCAGAACTTTATTAGAGGGCTTATCAGCTGCAGAGAAATTCTTAAGATAAGCAGCAAACCTTTGGGTAAAACTATGCACCTTTTCTTTTCTTTCTTTCTTTAAAGCGCACAGTCCTTTCATGAGAGCTGCATGAGTCTTCTGGGCTGCATATTTGCTTCTGAATATCCTTTCAAAAGTATCCCAGTCTGGGATTGAGTTTGCAGGTAGACCAAAATACCATGAAGTTGATGCCCCTTTAAGGGTATGTGAAAAGAGTTTGCAGACTACGTCTTCGTGTTCTCCAGCCTTTAGTCCTTCTATGGCCAAGTAGAAACTTTGCAAGTGATCATCTACTAAAATCTTTTAACTTGGGTCAAATTTGGGCAGAATTTTCTCAAAATCCTGAGGTAAGTCATGCAAAGGAAGTGTTAGGTTTAAAGGTGATCTAGCTTTCCAAGCAAGTGGTGGATTTGGTGGGTTAGGTGGTTGATTAGCGTTTACACCTGCCATGAGTCTAGGTGGAGAGTGAGGTGGTGAATGAACAGGAGTATTAATAGGTGAACCATAAGGTGTGTTTGGGTCCACTTGATTCAAAGGCTGAACAACTTCCTGCAAGGCTATTTCTACCAATTCTTCCAAATCTCCAACCAAAATTGAGTCTTCCAATACAAGACGGTTTTTTTCTTATACTCTCTTTTGGGTAAATCAGGGATAATAGGTAATCCTCCAATAATTTTCACATATGCCCTAGTATGTCTTCTCAGATCATTAACTACTTCATTGTTTACAAAATACAAATGTTCTTTACCTTTCTCTTCAGGAATTGGATTGGGAAACAAACTGTTTTTAGAACTATCATCGGTAGAATAATCTCGAAAAAATGGGTTTCCTTGGCCAACCATGCACTGGCGGCCCTCCTTCTAGCACCAAAAAACTGTTGAGGCCTGGAAAATCATAGGCAACAACAACAAGGTATTCTCCCCGGTAAACATTCCCAACTAGCCTGTTACTATTTGGTATGGGGAATCCGTCCGGTTTGTGGTCCGACTACCGTAAGTCAAGTAACCAAAATAAAGGGTTTTACTGGTTACGGCCCGGTCCACCGTGTATCTTTTTTAGTTTTTTAGTTTTAAGTATGAGATGCAAATGCCTATCTAAAATGCAGATTGATAGAGAATACGAGGAGCAGTCACAATGTGATGCGCAGCTTCTTACCTCTCATCTTAACTCTCTCGCATCTAAATCACACACAGCAAGAAAACTAAAACTAACTTAACTAAACTGTCCCTAGGGAGCGAGATTATCATTTAATGAGTAATTTATTACTATTCATGCATTAAGAAAAATCACAGGTAGTTGTTCTTTATTTAAAAACACATAAACATGAATAGATAGATGAACAACAAGATAGCTCATTGTTTATCAAAAGCATTCATTACTCGTAGTGGAAATTCCATAAAATAAACTAGACAACATTCATACAAGAACATAGGTTCAACAACTTAGAATGGTCTCATAGTTAATGGACAAAAGCTGAAAATGAAATAGTTCCCCTTCAACAACATCCATTGCACAGCATTTGAACATTCCACCAAAGTTTTCTCCAACAGGAAAAATTGTAATTATCTATTGCAAAAGGAAATAGTTCTTCTTACAACATGTTCTCACAAGTCTAACTGGGAAAAATTCCCTTCTACATCTAACTCTCCTATAATTATACAAAAAGGAAAAACTTTTGGGCTGCCCCCAAATGACATTTGGGCTTCCCCAATGTTTCAACTCCCAAAATTTGTCCTATAGTGAGAACTCATCAATTATACAATATATTACATTTAAAACAAAATTTAATAGAGCACTTCTATGAAGAGGGCCCTTCTTGATCATTAAATAACTTTTTCCATGCTTGGGCTTCCGCTGCTATGTTATCAAATTCTGAAGGTTCAAGAAAAAGGATGTTGATCTCATACTTTGCAGCCTGATTTTTTACCACCTCCATTCTGGCTAGTCTCAACCGCAGCTGATCCTCAAGTAAATGAATGATGACTGCTGCATGAGCTACTGCATCTTTCAGGATCTGCTCATCCAAGTCCTTGACTTGGTGTATCTTCTGCTCATCCTCTTGATACCTGCTCTGTAGCATTTTGGTGAACAGCTCATGCTCTAGAAATGCCTCTAGTCTTTGTCCTGTAGAAACTTGGCATCTATTGTAGGTGATCAACACCCTTTTGCAATATTCAGTACAAGCTCCTATTGTTTTCTTCACAACCTTCTTGAACTCCTCTATAGTGTTTATTGAAAACTCTAACAAATCATAGTCCTACTTTAAGCTATGTTGATCTTTGGCAGGTAAATGTGTAGGGATTTAATCATTGGTTTCTATCCTTACTATTCTTCCAGTCAGGACTTCCAAAATTTCCTGAGACCTATCTACAAAATATGAGGTAGTCTCCAAAATTTCCTCCAATATGTTATCTATCTGCAAGATTTTACATCTTTCCTCTTCAATAGACACCTGCAGCTGGTGCATTCTTCTTCTTTGAGCCAGGACATGCTCCTTAAGAGGCTGAATATCAGTTTGTTGTTCACTGTCATCCTTCAGTAATGTTGTTAATGAAGCAATCTATCCTTCAAAACCTGCTACCTGCACCTTAAAGTGCTTTTCTTTCTCTTCCATGGTGACCCTCTGTGCCTCCAACTCTTGTACTTTGATCTGCAGCTGGTCCTTTTTTGCACTAAGAGTTTCATATGTTGTTTTGAGGTCATCCTTTTCTATCTTTAGCAACTGATATTCTTGCTGTAACCTCTACAATTCTGCTAGGTTATTCTGAGCATCCTTACCTGTCCTTTCCATGGAAACTTCCAAAGTCATCTTGTTTGCTTGAAGAGTCTGAACTTCTACTTTTGAAGTCTTCACTTCATTTTGCATGTCTTCAAATTTCCTCTTCAGTTTATAAGCTTCATTTCTCTCCTTCTTCAAAGTTTCCTTCAACTGATCTGCATTCCTTTTCGACTGCTCCAGATCCGTCATCAGTCTATTTACATTATCTTCAGTGGCTTGTGTCAACGCCACTCCATCTCTTGTTGTTAACCTCAGATCTGCATCTGTCCCATGCACCAAATTTTTATCAGTGACCATCATGCTTGGTTGTCCCCCTGTTTCGATTTTTCTCTCAGTCCTTTTAACAGTCCTCTTTTTCTCTTTGTCATAAAAAATGGTGCTAAAATCTGGGACTTCTTATCCTTTCTTCTGCAGAAATGGTATCAGATTCAATTCAAAGAAAACAACTTGCCCTATATTGCTTCCAGAAGTTACAGCAGGTTCCTGGGAATCAGGATTATCTTGTTCCTGCCCCTGATCTGTCTGTACTTCTTGAATGTTTGTTGGGTCAGTAGTTTGCTGGTCTGTTGTAGATCCTTTTAGCCTCGTACCTTTAGCTTCTTTTTGTTTCCTCTTCATCTCTTCATCTTCTTTCTTCTTTCTTTCTTCTTCTGCCTTGTTTCCAGCTTCCTATGCATTTTTTGTTGCTTCCTCTACAGCTTTCTTTCTTTCTTCTTCTTCATTCTTGAGCCAACTCTCAGCCTCATCTGCTAGTCTCCTAGCATCGTCTTCCCTTTTCTTGGCCTCCTCTTCTTCATATTTCTTCTGTGCGATTTGGCTCTTGCCACCTTTAATGGCGATCTTTTGTTTAAACCTCCTCTTCAATGGAGTCATATTCCTTGCATTCCTGAATATTTCTTCATCTTTATCCCAGAAGTTTACATATTCAAAGTGAACATTTGCTTCTTTGCAATGCTCTACAACCTTCTGTTGGGAGTCATTTCTGTGGAAGCTCATCTCCCCAAAATGAAGCTGCTCCAACTCTTGTACAAATTCAGCAGTTAGTTTGACCTTGGAAAATTTGTAACTTCCCAGCCTGAAAGGTATGGCAGGATACGTTTCCTTCTTATGTTCAAACATGAAGCTACCAACACCATCTAGGTAAACTTGCCTAACTGCTTCTTTGTGCACCACATAATCAGTGCCATACTTGGGGAGTAAAGAAGGTTCCATAGAGCAACCATACATCCCCTCTTCAGTCAAATAGTAATTTGCATGCTCCTCGATGACTTTAAATGCCTCCTCGGACATATAGTTGCATTTTGTTAAGAAGATCAAAGTGTAGAAAGGCATAATAAAATGTTCACATATCTCTTTATAGTGGCTGTAATACTTGTGTGCCCAAAATATTTTGTATGTAGTGTACACAGGGGTTCTGTCCTTGTCCCAAATGCATCTTAAGGCTGGAAATGGCTGGGTGCATAGTATACAATCCACTAAGATGGAACTCATATAAAACTCAGAATTCTTCTGGGGCACCCCTCCCAGACCCGAAGAAATGCAAGATGAGAGGCTATTGGACACAATGTTTTCCCAATTGACTACAGTCCCCTAGGTGGCCACATAGAAAATAATAGGGATCCATCCCAACTTGAAGCTCTTACCATGAGCTCTCCCAAACACTCTGTTCAATATCAATGCTATAAGCCTATAAGGTGTCCTGAGAGTGGTTGTATCATACTCTCATGATGGCCTGGTTCAAAACTTCTTCCCAGGTATCATCATTCTCTTTACTGTTTCAACTAGGTCCAGGTTTATCTCCTTTAACCAATCTTCAGTTAAGTAAACTTGGGAGGGAGGTAAGTGATATGCCAATGAGACATAACCAGGACTGTAAGCAGCATAGCCCTGTTTGGCAATATTGTCTAAAATCATCATTGTCACATCGGCCTTAGGTAGAATCCAATTGATCACCTTTGAGCATGGGAATAGCTCAAGTCTTGTGGAAACCTTCATAAGAGTTGACTTCTCTATGTTGGAATATATGGTCAATTCTTCAAATCCAGCATCGGGCACATTTTGATTTGAAATCATCCGATATATTTCAGCCCACTTATAATCAGGCTCTACCCCAGTGGTAGCTCTAGTGTCTTCATAGATATATTCTACCTTGGTAACAATTTCCACATCAAGTTCTCCTTCAGCAACAGGGGCCTTCTTCTTCTGTCTCTTAGACATGTCGCCTTTGAAGAAGTTACCCTGCCACAAAACAAGACATTCTTTTAGGCTATTGGAGCTTTTCAATCAGTGTTCTAAGAATGAAGAAAACTTGTATAAGACATTTCCCTCTTCCATATTCTCAACAGCTAAGTTATCAGAAAAATAATGCGAAATCGAGAATAACAAGCAAAAGCTTTTGCAATCTAGGTCTGAAAAATTCTAAGCCATCTGCAACTAAAACATAACCATGATTAACAATACATCGCCTAAACAGAAATTGCAATCCAATTCTTTTCCATAACGAACCCTCATATTCAGTAATCGAAAACGCACGAAATAAAACCCTCCGGCGTTCAGAAAAAATAGGGAAAATGCCTATGATGGAAAGAAACTGAAACTTCCCCCCTCCCCCGGACGGCCATAGACAAACCCACAAAAACCGGTGCACACCAACTACCGAAACCTTCAGACCGGGTTCGAATCTTCATAATGGCTCAAAAAGGAGGCTCAAGAAAATAGACTCCCCACTGTAAATGCTGTGAAAATGACTGCTACCTCACGCCGTAAGGATACACACTCCTCTTCAAATGACCAACTACCAAATGGAAGGAAAATCTAACCAGAGGACCCCTAGATCCCAAAACGACTCATAAACTCAAAAGAAAGGGGAAACCACAGTTGGACTACCTGGAAGATGAGTTGTGCAGTCAACAAGGAAAACTGAAATCTCCACGGAAACGCCTCCCATGAACGAGATCCTGACAGCTAGGCACAGACGCACAGTTCAACTCGACAGGGACAGAGTAATCATGATTTCACAAAGATCAACAATAAAATAATAACCCGTCCCATATATATAGACCTTGGTGAAAAACAAATCGGTGGGAAAACCTTCATCGGTGAGAAGAACAGCTAAGGCGTCAGGCAATTATCCTGCTAAGGAGCCACAATGGCGAGCGACGGATAGACTACGGGTTCCGCGGCACAATAAAAATGGAAAAATAAAAAACTAAAACTTGCAGCATCAGACCTTGAACTCACTAGAGCATCGAATGGTTAGATCACTCAAAATCCACAACGATAGACGCTACATGGACTAAAGGTTTCGTAGACCAGTCACCATCAGAGAAAACCAGAACAAACCATCGGTAAAAATCAAGCGAAACATCGACGAACGAAAAAACTACATGTCAGATGGTTAGTCTGCTCCGGAGCCGCAATGGCGAGATTCAAATAGACTACGACTTCCGCAATCCAATGAAAACTTTGGCGAGCAAAACAACCAACGGTCATGCATCGGCGAAGAAAAAGACTAATCCCTGATTAAAATTCCAACACAATTCCAATAGCGAAAAGAGCAAAATCATTTTAAAATAAAACCACAGAATCAGAAAAAATAAGAGCTTCCGTCGAAGTGCTCGCAATCTGCCATCCGAAATGGCGGCCACGCAAAGGACTTATGCTCCGACTGTGATGAGACAAAAAATGTCGATAGTCAAAAGCTTTTAAAACAAAACAAAGGGAATAAAACTATCGACAAAAACATGACTGTCCATCGGGGGCGTTCATAAGTAAGCTTCTGCAACGGCAGCTGCGTGGATGACTACGGCCCTGCTTCACAGTCCAATAAACTTCTGATGGCGAAAAACCAAAAATTCAAACCAAGTCAAACAAAATATAGTCATTCAGCTTCTCTAATTCAACTTCACAGGATCCAAATTTGTAGCAAATAACAATAGAGTCCATCAATCAAAAGAAAATACAGGAAAGATAAAATTAAAAGGAGGGTCCAAAATTTTTAGAAATTTGGGAAAACGTTGCAGCTGCAAGAATTGGTGACTACCTAGTGAACCCAGATCTCTGGACAATTTCTTCCTTAAGTAACAGACCGCTCAACAATAAAACCAACATGTTGAATTCTTCTAGATGTCTAGATTTTCCAAATGGAAACCGTATGTACTTTTAATCATTGATGATAGTCCAATTAGGAAAATGGAAACCAGGATTTCAAAGTCAAGATAACTCTTTAGAGGGTAGGAATATGAGTTTCATTTATTACCTCTGTCTTCGGGTAGCTTCCAGCTTGGACACCATAGGATTGTAACATATGGTAAACAGAAATATTCATTTGTTCCTCATTCCCATGCCATTTTGCACTTTTTTGTCCTTTTGAGTCCTCCTCCTGCCTTTCTTTCTGAATATTTTATTCAGGCTCCTCTATCCATACTGTCCTTTTGTGTGAGAGATGTATTTAATTTTTAGCTCACGGATGGAGAAGAACTTTTGGAAATCCTGTACTCATATTATCCAGTTCTTTGTTTTGATACATATTGCTTTCTTAGGAGTTTTGACTCTTATTAGCCTTTTGGCTTTCAATTCTTGGCATGGGATCATTTATATATAATATACTGTTTACCCTGCTTCCTTTCCATAGGTCTTTTGCTGTCACCCCCTAGGACATTTTTAATTGTGAGATGGATGGAGCCTCGAAATAGTATTCCATACTTTTTGATCCTGAGTTGTTTTACAAGGATTAAGTAGGACTTCAATGTGATCATAGCCATTTAGGAAAAATTTGTTTGGAAAGAGATTGAAGAAAAGGGGTTGATTGCCCTTATTCAAAATCTGTTTGGAAGGAGATTGAAGAAAAGGTTAATATTCAGAATCTTTGGGTCGGAGACATATCCTTATATGTTTGAAGAATTGGGTCTTCAATACTAAGGTAAAAACAATAATATATTTTCCTATCATTGTTTCATGATATGGAAATCTAGAAACCATAGCTGTTTTGATAATGTCACCACATCTCCTGTGCAGGTTGCAGCTTTTAGTTTGGGTTTACTTTCTTCTTGCCCTTTGGATACAGTTGTTTTGAAGATTAGAATCATTACAGAGGAAGTTATTGACATAACTAAACCTTGGGGTTTTTTTTATGGTTCTGCTTCTGGGAATCCAAAAGTGTGTGGTGCTGGGGGTATACTTTTCCTTAAACATGATCATTATATCACTTTTAAAGCTGGACTGGGGGTAGGGTAAAATAATTATGCGGAGTTATTTGCTTTGAAATTACTAATAATCTTGGCGTTAAACAAGCAGACTTCGAATATCCATATTTTTGGTGACTCCTTGCTTGTCATAAACTGGATTTCTGACAAATTCAGAGTTCATAATATGCAACTTGCACAGTTTTTGCAAGAGGTAATCAGACTTGCTGACTTTTTTGATAAGGCTGATTTTAAGCATATTTATAGGGAAAGAAATACTTTTGCTGATAAGTTAGCAAATGAAGGTGGGAAAGTTTAGCGTGGGTATTGGTTTATCTCTGATTATCAGGGGTCTGGTAGACATGATACCTTTTAGGTTTTTTAGTTCTTTTTAATTTGGGGTCATGAGGGACTTTGGAGATTCAGTTTCTTTGAACTATGTTTGGTGACTTTGAAACTTAATGCTTTTCTCTTTTTTATACATGACAATATATGCTGGTTTTGATGAACTTTGTATGGAATCGTATGAAGTTAATATTAGTAGACATGATGATGACTGTATGGAATCGTATGGAATCGTATGTTGACTCTTATTAACACGCTATATCTTGAGAAACATATTTTGAAAAAGAAAATCCCTAAAATAAAATAAATAAATAAATCCTTGGAAAAGCACCTAATCTGTCTTTGTAAATGAGGAGATATGTTCCTTTCTACAAAACTTAGTGCAGAAAGAGAATACACCTCCCCTCAATTAAAAAAAACTGAAATGTTGTTAAGTATGTCTCTGAGTCTTTGAGTCAAAATTATACTGATAAACACCTAATTACAAGTTTTCTTCTTGTAATATGCTCAAATTACAAGTTTTCCAAAAACTTGCAAATTTTATAAAAACTTGTAAAATTTATTGAAAACTTGTAAATTATGTTGAACTTACAACCTGAACCCATTTCTAGTACAAATCCCTTCATATGAATAGATTTCCTAATGTCAAACAAGAAGGAAAGTCATTGGATTACCACGAAATGATGTGAGTTGTTAATCAATGCAAGATATTATGTCATTAATGCCACGGATATCAAGGTACCCAAGTACATTATGTGCGATGTGAATGAATGAGTTGGTTTTGAATATCATCAGAACTCAACAAGAAAGAGACATTGAGGTATTCCCATTTCATGTTGACAAGAGGACCTGCCATTAAGGATATAGGCCTCAAGGTACTTTTATTGGCTCTAGTTCGAACCCCAAATAAAAGTAAGACCTTGTTGAAAGGAAGAGCTTGCTGAAAGGAAGACCTTAAGAAATAATTCATGAGACAGCATGAGTGTAAGTAAAATATAAATTCAAATTTGTAGAAAAAATTGTAAAAATTGCTTCAAAGAAAATTTTATTTTGGGCTCTATCATCCAATTACCTGATTTTCTAAACGAGAGCTCCTAAAACTGTTTTTTTAAAGAAAACGTAGTTTGAAGTGGTGACAAGTGGGATAGTCCCCTCTACAAATACCTCCAATTCATCATGCTTAGATAGTTCCTATAAAAACTCCTCTCTGGACTTTGGAACAACTTCAATCGGTGACCATTAACCAGAAAAGAAACACATGATTCATCAATAGTCTTCATATTTACTAATATATTGTCATAAACAATCTCTATTCATAGGGGCCTAACCAATGTGTGGTGAATTTCCTTTTGAAATATAGAAATCCCTATTCTCCTGCTTGAAAATGCTTCTTCTTAATGAACTTATCTTCACAGGATTCCCTCTACTGCTATGATAAGGAAGTATGCTCAAAAGCATCTTGTCTCATGCCATCCAATTTATTTAGATGTACAACCCATTCCTTTTGCGCTTCTGTTAAATCCATCCCCAATTCAGCTACAATCTTATAACTTTGTATATGGAATTCTATTGGAAACAAGACATGCTTCCCATATACCATCTCACAAGGAATGAGACTTGTTGTGTCTTTCTAAGTTGTCTCGGAGGCCCATAGGGCTTCAAGGAGCCTGTCTACCTAGTCCTTCTTGTGAATCTGCACAATTTTTGTTAGAATTCCTTCTAAAATATGATTAGTATATTATACTTGATTGTTAACCTAGGGGTGGTAAGGGGTGGTTGTTCTATGCTTAATTTGATATCTCTTAGTGATTGACTGGACCAATTTAGATGTGAATTGAGCACCTTGGTCAGTCACTATTTCCCTAGGCACACCAAATCTTACAAAAATTTCTTCATAAAGAAAATATACCATATATTTTTCAGTTGCATGACTGAAATATTTGGCCTCATACAATTTAGTTACATAATCAGTACTTTACCTCTTGATGGTAGCTTAATTGGCCAAACAAATTCCAAGGCCCACTTTTCGAAAGGTCCAAAGTGACCTTGAGGATGCAAATGAATCTCGTCAACTATTATAGGATTTCCCATTCTTTGATAGATATCACATGATTTTGGTAAATCCATGCATCCTTGAAGATTGAAGTCCAATAATTGCCAATAATATACCATGTGTAGAACTTTATATGATGTCCTCTTGTCTGCAAAATGGCCTCCACACGGCTCATCATGACAGGCCTTCAAAATGTCAAAAATGTCATCCTCATGAATTCACATGTTGTTGGCCCTAGGAAAGTGGTTAGAAAGTTATGTTTACTCGGATATCCATGATATTTTCTTTAGTGAATTCCCTGTTATATTGTACGAATGGTTGGAAAGACTAGCATGTTAGAAGAAAAATTTTCAAGGTGGAGAACCTAGCGGTTGGACTCCTCAATTGTTCTAATGGCTGGAGAGTGTTAATAATACTATCTCAATGACTATTGATTTTTGGGTTGATAGAATTCTAGAAGGGTATATTATTGAGATCATTGTGGATACTATTAATTCATATAGTGAAGCTGAGAGAGAATTTTTCCAAGGACCCAAAGGCAGATACCTGAAATATTTGAAACTATGGATTAAAATGTTGGTATGTGAGAAAGGGATTCTACGGATCGAGTCTGACAAGTAAATAATTGTGTGCGAAGGACATGGGTAGTGTCAAGAAGAAGGTATGGAGACGATGTGAAGAGTAAGTTGAGATGTACCAAACTGATAGTGAGACTGATGAAGAGGGTAGCTGCCTAAGGAGCGGAAGACGATTTTGATTGAGTAAGAGGAGAAGGACTGCAACAAAGAGAGAGAGTTGTAGTGCAACCGAAAGAAGGGACTATGATTTGGTGCCATAGCTTGATGAAGATTATTGCGATGAGGACGAGGAATACCGGCTTCATTTTGAAGACGAGGAAGAGGTGTAAGATCTATACCATGCCCAAGGCTACAACAAACCCATGACCCCACGTACATCTCTGATATCATAGTTTAGACCTAAAAGTGTTTTAAAGTGATTTTTGTCGAATGAGAGTAATAGAAATAATCAAGATAGTGGTCAAAATGTTCCTACTAGTGGTACATCTAATTCAGGCTCGTCAGTACCCCAAAGGAATAGGATGGTTGGGGATGACATTAAGTTGCCTATATTCAATGGAAATGGGTTTGAAGACCCTGAACAACAATGGTTTTCTGTGAAGTTGTCTATATTGTGCGGCAGGTCTAGGATGATGTAGTAAAAAGGGATCAGATGATCATGACCTTTAGGGGTCGTGCTCTAGATTGGTATATGAAGTTTTAGGTGGTTCTTATAGGAACCCCTTATAATTCCTTAGATCATATTTGGACTGGCTTTATAGACGAATTCAAGAAGCCTAAATCTAAGTTGTAGTGTATTACAGAGTTGAAGGAAATCAAGCAATTGTTGGGTGAATATGTTTGGGATTTTCACTAGAAATTCAAAATCCTAATTGCTAAGGTGAGCTTTCAAATGTCTAATGTTCAACATAAAGAATGGTTTATTGTTGCGTTATTACCCCATATTCATGTTCCCCTGATGCAACAGAAGATAGTATATCATATCGAAGTTCTGGAAATAGCAATGAAGTTAGAAGCATAGCATGTCGAAGAAACTGGTGCAGGGATGGCACGGATTCAGTCGCAACTGGATAATTTGTCGTTGCAAATCCAAGATAACAAGAAGGGTAACGAGATTCATGAAGATGTCTAGTGCACAAGATGTAGAACTTAAGGTCATCATAAGGATTTGTGCCCAAATTTCCTATATTACCTTGGTTCTAGTGCACCAAATCCATTAAAATCACAAGGGATGCCATGGTGTCGAGTCTGTCAAACTAGGGGACACCATTCAGAATAATGTATATATTTACATAAGATAGCAAGTACAATTGTTGGCCTTTATTATAAGTTTTGTCGATCTGTGGGCCATGATGAAAAGAACTGTAGAGCATACTAGTTGTTGCAGGAAAAGACAGTAGAGACCTATTTAATGAATAATGATGAGCAAATGCAAGATGAGAGGTCACTTGCACAATTCCCTCAACCCAAGGGGGTAGAAATTTTAGAGGTTGAGGTAGAGAGGGAGGATTTGGTTGAGGGAAAGGTCAAATTATCTGTTATAATTGTGGACAACTGGTACCATATGCTATATACTATACAAATCTTGTGTCGACATGTTCATATTGTAAAGCATTGGATCATACTATCGAGGAATATCCACAATAGATTGCTAGATGGAAAGACAAGGTCGTTGGGAATCAAAACTAGCTCCCAAATGCAAATCAGAATGTTCAGAATATTACGGTCGAGCCCTAAGAACCTACCATTGTTTTTTTAATGAGGGGAGGTGTTGCGACTAGAGATTATTAAGGAGAACCATGCAAAAATGCAAGAATACAACCTGCCACAGAAAAGAAAGTACGAGATGAATTTGTGGAAAGAAACTATGCCTTAACATCTATTATTCATGTAGTGTTCAAAGAAGGTCCAGTCATAGACATGCTGCCAAGTTTTGACTAGAAAATTCCAAACAAGTTAACAGGTCAGGTAATCATTTTGAATAATTTCTTGAAAATTTGTCTAGCACTTTTAAAAATACAAATGCTCTAGTAGAGCTATCAACTCTAATAGAAGAATCTGAGGGAGGTATTCAACAGGAAAAGAATATAAACCATATCCATAAAAGAATGAAGACTGGTCGAGAATTACGCATGCATACTCAAATAGGTGAGTATGATATGGATTTTAATATTCCCGACTTGGGGTCAGACGTCAACATCTCGACTAACCAAATGTGGGAGACTATGGGAAAACCTAGGCTAGTATGGTCACTTGTTCAATTGAGGTTAGCTAACCAGTTGAAATTTTTTCCTATTGATCAACTATCACAAGTTCCTTTTGAGGTGGAAGGGCTCTGAACCTATGCAGAATTTGAGGTTATAGAGATTGTTGATGATATGGACTCTTATCCAACACTCCTGGGGATCGAATGGGCTATTTAGAACCAGACTATAATTAATTTAAAAAAGAGGACCCTACTGTTTGAAGATTCAGAAATGCGGGTAGTCGTACCAATCGACCCTCTACAAAGCCATCGATATGTCGAACCAGTAAGAGGTGAGTATTAGGAAGGGAATTTAGATATCGTCTATAAGATATATTCTATGATGGATGACAATATAAATCCTAAATGTTATGGTAAAATAAGTTTTTGAAGTATTAGTTCTTGTTCATCGGATTTAGGAGAAGCATTGGAAAATTGGCAGAACCGCCTACATGAAGTGTCGATGAGAAAAAACACAAGAATCACAAAATCCTTGTGATGGGTTGCTACTGAGGTATGTGATCCACCTGCTTATGAAGGATTTGGACATGTTTATGTTAGAATTTTAAGACAAGTTATTAGAACCTCATCGACTGCTAGCTCTTGATCTTTCCCTGAAAGCTACACTAGCAAGATGGTGGGTTGTTCATAAACAGACACTGTGATGGTTCTACAAACGAGCAACATACATTCACAAGAATTGAATGGACGTAGCACCGTCTTTATCCAGACAGTCATATGATTTATCTAGGAGTGAAATACTTGAGTTGTAGATGCATTACATATCCGAGATGGATTATAAACATTCTCATTAATTGTGGAGCCTCGTAATAATGCAGAATGTCTCCTACGAATATTCCCACCAAGTGTGAAGCTTGGTGTGATGCAAAATTTCTCTTCCGCTGAGAGGGAGGGTTTATGTTTTTCCACGTTGTAGCATCAAGCAAACATTTTGCGAAAATTCTCCGAGATGGGTCATGTGAATTGATCAATTGATAGTGGAGAATGAACCTAGCATAGCCTTGATTAGTCATGTCAAGTGACTAAGAGTGAATAAGACTCGAGGAGCTTAGCCTCCATTAGTCATGTGAAGTGGTTAAGAGTGAATAAGGTTAGAGGTCACACTACATACATAGTGAAGGATTGATTCATGATAGAGTGATCTATTCTATTTTAGAGTGAGTTCACTTGTTTATTTGATAGGGGATTTCATACCCTTGTGAAATATACAAAGTCTAATCTAATGTTGAATTTGACATAGGCTCTAAGAAGTGTCTGGGACTTATTAGAGTAGGATCAAATTAGAATTAGAGCTCTATATGAATATATGTGCTTTTGAGGAGATGAACATCAACAAGGACAAATTTTCTATGATGAATAAATAACCAAGAAGTCAAGTCAACCATTGAAGAAGTCCCAGATAGCATTGAAGAATTCCTAGGGAAAGATTGAAGACAAAAAGCAAGTCAGCCCTGAAGATAAAATAAAAGATAAAGATCAAAATAGCAAGTCGGCCCCAACAAGAAGAGAAGTCAACCCCACTAGTGAAAGATTCAAGTGAACTAGAGAATAAAAATAAAATGCTCCAGCAATTCATTTTCACTCATCATCCAACATCCTCTCTACTACAAAAGGGTACACTTTCCAAGGAGGGCTAGTGAATTTCACAAGGAGTAATTTTTTGGGTTCTTATCTCTTCTTAGAGGTTTGCTATATCTCACTATATATTCGCTAGGGTTTCTTTGGAAAAAATGCACACTCTTATGTGCTAGGGTTTTATTCTCACGAATGGTGTTGTACTTGAATTGGACTAATTTATTCTAAGAAAAGTTGCTTGGGTTTTCTCCCTATTGGATTTCCTAGGGTAAAATTATTGTCTCATGTGTATGGTTGTCTTTCTATGATCCTTTGTTTTCACTACAATTTAAGTTTAAATTTTCAGTGTGCAATTATGCAATCAAAATAGTGCAATGAAATGAATGCTTGAAATCATTGTGAAATAATTGTCAAGATTTGGAAATAGATTAAAACTTCAACATGGGGACCTCATTGCTACACTTCTTGAACATCTTATTCCTCTTCACATTAATTGTCCCAATGATGAGGGCCTAGTATGCATTGGAAACATTGAAATAATAACATGGTTGTTCTGAAATCTCCAATTCCTGTTGACAACAATTCTCTCCACTTAAATCTTATTGTTGAGTATGGTTTCCATTGATGTCAAAGGCTTTCATTAATGACAAAGGAAATGACATGACATGTATGATGTGTGATGAGGTTGCAAAGTCATATGATGATGTTCTAATGCTCCCATGTTGTTGAGTATGGTTTTCATTGATGTCAAAGGAGTTCATTGATGACAAAGGAAATGACATGACATGTATAACGATGTGACATGTGTGATGAGGTTTCAAAGTCATATGATGATGTTCTAGTGCCCCCATGAATTCATTTTTACAATTTGACACCATTTTGTAAAAATATGGCAGCTTGCTGAAACTCTTGTTGAAACTCTAAAAGTTGACTAAGTATAGGAAAAATTAGAGTTCATTAATGACAAAGGAATAACAAAGGAAGTGATGGCATGGAATGTGGCATGTGTGATGAGGTTGCAAAGTCATGTGATGGTGTTCTAGTCCTCTCATGAATTCATTGTTACAATTTGAAATCAATCTATATAAGTATGACAACTTGTTGAAACTCTGAAAATGTGACTAAGTATAAATTCTTCTTAATCTGCCTAAGGGTCCTCTCTAAAATACATGGCATCTTCTGTATTTTATGAATTAAATTATTCTGAGGATATATAAATCTATATTGTTGTCTTTTTCATCTAACCATATGATTGGGATTTCAAGAAATTCACTGAAGGTTAAGTTATTAGTCTTCCAAAAGTCCTTTCAAGCATGATTTGCAATGTTTCAATTCTGGTAAATATGCCTAAGTGGCCTCAGTAAAATAACCTCCATATTTTGTAGGATACTAATAAAAATTATATGATACCATCAAGTTTTATCTTGTTGATGTCTGCATCTGACCATGGTCTTATTTCACCTAAAATGTGCTCGAAGAAAAAGTTACAGGTCTTCCAAAATGAGGTTTCAGACTATTTTAGGAAATTTGTTGAAAATTGACTAAGTATTGAAAAATCGGTCTAAGTTGCCCTAGTAAAATGCCCGCCATATTTTGTAGGAAACTAATAAAAATCATATGAGACCATCATGATGTAACTTGTTGATGTGTGCATCTGACCATGGTCTTATTTTTCCTTAAAGGTTCTTGAAGACAAAGTTATACATTTGCCAAAATAGGGTTTCGGGATGTTTTGTACCAGTTCATGAAAAGGCATGTTTCTATAATGAAGAGATGCATTGATGAAAAGTTTTTAATAAAGGGACACAATGATGAAAAGATACAATGGTTCACAGACATGATGAAAGAAGTATTTAAATAGAAGTTCGAAGTGGAAGAAAGATGTCTCAACAATCCAAATCAATGTAACAACAAGAGAAGACAAAGACCAATGAAGTGAAGAATAATCGGTAACAGGATTGAAGAAAACGATCAAATTAGGGAGGTAGGGTGGTGCTAGGGCAGGCTGCAAAGATGCAATGGGGTTGTATCCTCCTTCCAGTAGTGGCTGGAAAATAAGGTAGTGTAGCATCCTTGTCTATTGGAGTAGGAAGAAACCAGGGTGTTGTAGCATCCTTCAGTTGTAGCTGAAAAACTTGGGGATTGGTGTCTCCAACAAGTTGTAGCTTGCAAAAACAATTGCAAATATAATTTTGCAGTTATAGAAAGTGTTTTTGGTTTTCCCAATTGGGATTCCATGATAAATGTGATGTTCTATGTATCTTGTTAATTTTGTGTTTTAATGAATAAGCTAAAAGGGGTTTTAAATTGTTAAAAGTTATCAATATTGATTCACCTCCCCCCTCTCTCAGTATTGTCCAATATTCGAACACTTATAACCCAAATTTATAGATATTGTTACTTTTTAGGAATTTGTACATTTTACTAATTTTTTGTGTGTAACAATGTTCAATATGGTTAATAAGATTTGATTTTTATATTTGGATATGTTTGATAAATTCAGTACTTTCAATTTTTTAATAATATTTCAATGTAAACAAATGAAAAGTTTATAAAGATTGATTTGCAAATACTTGTATCTGTTAGTTGATATTAATTTGAAATCTTTTTGTCAGCACTAAAGTGGGGTTTATGAAAAAACACAATAATAAGAAATCAAATAATGGAAATGTTCTCAATATTAAATAGTTTGGGTGATTGTTTTGAAACACCGTATTTAATGGTTGTTGTAATTGTAAAAATACAATTCTAGTGGACAACTCCATGGAAAGTAATCTATGAGACAACGAAAATATCTATATAATTACTGTGAATTTTTAAGTGTCTTTTCCTAACCCAGTTTCAGTGACGTAGTCATTGTTTAATGACAAAACCCATAACATTCAACTATTAATGAATTAACTTCACATTAACAATTTTAAACATGAAACATAGGGAAAATTCACTGACAGAAATTTTCAATGACAAGCACACAAAAATTTCAGACATCATATTTTTGGCAAATTACCAAGAAAAATCCACAAGGGGGAAACCTGTTTGACATAGAGTTATTTTTATTTATTCAGCAAAATAAAATGCAACAGCAGAATACAACTTATCTCTACCAGCAAACCCATAAATATGTCTTGTAATGCGTACCAACCCAGCTATGTACAGACAGTCCCAAAATAAGTTGTACAGACCTTGAAAATCGTGCCCAACAAATTTTCCCTTTCTCGAAAATTGTGCCAATAGAAAACTAGCAATAAATGCTTCCTCAAAATTCGTGCCCAACTTAACCTCAAAAACTGTGCCTAGTTAATGGTGTGCCAACTTTGTACATATTTTGTCAATGTCTCAAAATTTGTGTCGCTTCTTAGAAATGTGTGCTATAAATTATCCTCGATATTTGTGCACAATTAATGCACTAGGGACTGTTGTACGATTTTTGGGGATTCATGCCTTTGCTCTCTCTCTCTCCTGCGTTCTCCTTCTCCTCTTAAGAATTCAATTTTTCTCTCTTTCTCTCTAAAATCTCATGAAAAGAATGAATGTGAAAAGTCGTTCCCTTTCCTTTTTGTTTGGATGCAGAGGTAAGTTGAAGAGACATCTAATCCAAGGGCCCACAGTGATTTAGATGGATGGATGAGGATAAAATCTAATTTCATTCTCTCTAAAATTAATTTCACTTATCTCACTTAAATTTCTCAAAAATTCACTTTAATCTCTAAAGAGGAATTAAATGTGTTTCTCAAATCAATTAATGCAATGGTCATGTTATTTTCCACTTTTAGTGACTTGAACTAAAATCACTAGGGGAACAACTTCCTAGGTATAAAAATCAACAATTACAAAAACTTGTAATTATTTAGAGACAATCTTGTGAATGACTCCATAGTAAGTTATATATAGGCAATAAAAAAGATCTATATAATTATAAAGACATATGATTCTGAAGAGGTGATTGAAAAGTACATGTATATGAAGTGTAACACATTTCAAAAAAAATAAATTTCTAAAAATGATTTGGAAATTGCGTTAGGTGGAAGAGTGTTCTCGACGTTAAAAAATATGAATGTTATGTATTAAATGTGATTGATAACTAAGTGCAAATTTTGGTTCTATGTATGCTAATATCATAATACAAAATTGCAAAATTAGATTCTGAAAGTGCCCATATTAGTTTTGAAAAGTTCAAATCATATTTTGTTAACAGAAAATAGCAGTCAATGAGGACAAAGACCACTTCCCTAGTCTGAATGGTTCAGATCTAGAACAAAAAAAACTACAATAAAAAGAAACATTCTCTAGAAATCTAGATCACTTGAATTAAACTACTATCATACCTTTCAACAGGTGGATCTTCTGGTCTGAACTTTTTGTGTTTGAGCTATGAGGTGAATGGACCTGCAATAGACACAAAAGAACAAATACCCCATGAGAGTAACAAGATAATATATACTTCTATGTTGATGACGAAGAAGAAGAACAATAAACAGAGCATTACAATGAAATAGACAATGTTTATGGGAAAGAAAACAATGCTTGTATTAATAATCAAAAAGGGAGAGATCGCAACCAAGCCTTGGTGTTGGGAGATTCTACCAATGGAACCTTGCCTCAAGCTTCACCTTGCCTCTAATGACTCCAAGAAGGTCTGGGATTATTTGGTCAGAGTCTTGATGCTTCAACACAATCTTCCTCGCTTTCCCATGAGGGATGAGCCAATATTTAAAGGCTATAATGGATAGGATGGGTTGAGGATTCAAAGTAGAAGGTTGTGGGATCATCCCAAGGATAAGGGAATTCAATTTCCACCTATCCATATTCTTAGGGTGATGTTCCATGAAGTTCCCTTTGAGAAACTTCTCGAAACTTCTCCTTTTTTCCATTTCAAGACGGGCGCTACACTTTGTAGAAGGGAAACAAGAGGTGTTATGGGGTACCATCTGTTGCATGAAGGAAACAAGTGGAAGCACCGCACACTGCAATTGGGAAAGGTGCATTGTTGGATTAGGTACAACCTGTTGTTAGCTGAAAAGGTGCGGTGGTGGCTCAAATCATATAAAAATACAAGGGAATGATCCTCCTTCTTTCATTTCATCACTTCCGACTCTAAGGGATTAGAGAAAACCATATGATACCCATCTCATGACATGACAATGACAAGATTTAGGTGTAACAGAATGCCCCCCAAAGTATGAGGCTAGAGGGAAACAATAGGAAAAATACTTTTACAGAGTAGGTTATGACTTCGAGGCAAAGGTCCGAAGGTCATAACTCATCAACAACCAAGATCATTTTTCCATACTTTTACACTTTGATATATGTCCTAAATGAATCACAACATGGTTGTCGAACAACACAACGCAGATTAATGTGAGATACAAAAAGTCATGGCTATTGAAATACAGTGTAGATCCATGTGAAGGAATCTCAAATTTGGACATAACTACCAAACATACAGTGTTGATCTATGTCATAAAGATGCAAATCTGAGCACAGCCACGAACATGCAATGTGGATCCATGAAATGACTCATACAATATAGTCCATGGCAACTAGGGGAAAGGAAAATATAACAAATGAATGCTCAATGAACACCTAGGGTCTTCATCCCACTCCCAAGAAAGTACGATTCTATCCATGTGAATATATGTATTGAAGTCGAACATGGTAGAAACCACTTGATTTCTAGTCAATGATGTGAACCGTTAACAAGCGCAAGGGACATCACCATTAATTTCAATGATTCCCAAGGTACCCCATTACATTCCTCGAACTGTGAATAGTTGAACTGATGTCGAACACTCTGCTGACTATTTCAATCAAAGGCCAATGATGAAATCCTATTGTTGAAAGCGAGGAAACCTACCATTAAGGCATGCAGATCTCAAGGTACTAACTTGTTTCTAAGACTATTTCTTAGAAAATGTGGTGAGGTTGAAAAAAATAGTCTCGTCGAAGGAGGGGCATGATGAATCCCACATCAACAACACGAAACTTGGAACAAAGTTGTTAGAAATTGAGTATGAAGTAACCATAGGACTGACTCAAAGGTAATCGACACAAAAGAGAGGTAGGATTGATAGCAAAGGATTGACCGAAAATTTTGTGTTTACGCTTTTCACCCTTCGCACCTTTCTGCACCATTGATATGTGCGAAAGCTCTCCAAACCGTCGACCCTGTGGAAAGTAGAAAGCGGGATTCTATCTTTTCGTAACCAAATTTCTTATGTTTTCTCTTTATCCCTATTTGTTTCTTCTGAGTCATTGATCTGTCCCCGTGTCATCCTTGACCGTCGGATCTCAGATCAAGGAAGGCGAAAATCGGGACTTGAACCTTTTATGATCGAAACTTTACCTTCTCTGATCCCAAATTTTTGTTGGACCGTTGATCTTGGGCGGAAGCGTCCTGAGCCGTCAGATCTCAGATCGCGGAAGGCGGAAATCGCGATTTGAACTTTCTATGACCGAAACTTAGCATTTCTCGCTTCCTACTTTTTGTTGGACTGTTGATCTCTTTTGTGGCTTGAATATCCACCATCTATTCTCACCAAGATCTATCCTTGATCATATTTTTCATATCAAGCTTATTTCCAAGGTCATGCCTAAGGATTTTTTGACTATTTTGACATTCAGGCTTAGGAATAAGCATCCCAAGCAACTTCAAACCCCCTTCTGCATACCTCTAGGTCATAAGACATGAAATTTTTTTACCCTACCCCTCATCTTTTTACTAGTTTATCCTTCTACGGGGGGATCTGTATGGGTGTATCTGTAAAAATCCTCAAAAGTTAGCACAGGTGCTAACAGCGGCTCCAAATTGGGGATGTTATCCTCCCTGTGAGGTATAAAAGAACCACGTAGACCACGTGCATGATCCATTGGGTTTTTTCCAAGATTTCCTGAAATCCCTAATATGCTTTGGAAACAAAAAATGAACAGTTACTGAAAACATACTGAAAAATTGCTTAAAAGAAATGCTCACCATGTCAAGCTTATTCACACCTACCTAGCCTACTTACTGGGCATCAATGCCCATTCAAGTAACTTCTGAATTCCAGTGAATCCAATCAAGCACATGATCTGATGATTGGGTTTCTTTAGCATGCCTGATCCAAATCAGAAAGGAAGAACTAAATGGTAAAAGGTTATGATAAAAAATCTGATCTTTACTGCACATATATAACCCACCATTGTTACTACAAATCTTCTTCGCATATCTAGCTACTGGATCATGACAACCTTTAAAAATTTATGTTATGCACCTGTCATGACGAGGCTGCTCCATATATTTAGCCACTGGATCATAAAATCCAGGGCAATCTTCAAATTTTTATGTCATTTCCTTGCCCCAATAAGGCTGCTCAAACTATAATTCCACCTGCACACTGTCAAACTACTCTTCAAAAGAATCATGCAAGGAATTCTCATGACAACTTGTACATGAGATATCAACTATTTCATTGAAAATTCTAGAATTTAAAACTTGATTATTTTCATGCATTTCACAGGGAATATCTTCAATAAAATCAAGTGAAATAAACTCTTCTTGGCATGAAGATTCTGAATTTGAAGAACATGCAGAGATGTCCTATTTAGGACCCTTGTCTTCCAAGTATCCATCCCCATATTCATCATATATAGGTGGGCTGAAATCTTCTTCAAAACCACCACATACAGAGTTTGTAATAGGTTGATTGCATTCTTCATAAAACAAATTGTAATACTCCTCCTATACAACACTAGGATGATTATCTTCTTGCTCATAAAAAGGAGGATTAGAATGCAAATAATATTCTACTTGTTCACCCTTCTCATTATCCACTCCTAAAAATTCCATGGCATTATTCATATCCTCAAGCTTTTGTGTTTGCTTAGAGGCCCTTAATTTTTGTCTCAGAAACTCAAATGACGCATAAACAAATGGCAAACAGTTACTTTCATCATGATGATTGTAGTCTTTATGAAAAGAAGGATTGGAATGCAGAGCAGACTTTAGTTGTTCATCCTTCTCATCTTCCACCAGCAAAGAAGGATTTGTATGTTCATGTAAATCTTCAGGTGAAATTTGAGTCTGAAAAACACACAAAGGTCCATCTTCAACCATTAACTCAAAATCTTATTCTTGTTTTAATTCAAACTGGGAAGGAGCTTCAGGATCTCCATGAGGGTTGTCATTAAAGAAAGTGGAAGATCCTATATCACTGTGAGAAACATGAATAGAATGATTATTACCCTGATTGTGAACCATTTGAGTTATTATATCCCTGTATCCACTATTCATTAACAATTCATTGAAAGAGACAAATACTTTTTTCTCTCAATCTATCTTTGAAATATGATCCTCCTCTTCTTGAGCAAAGTATATCACGAAATCAATATCATCAAAGTGATGATTTTGATTCTCCATTGGATCCTTTCCTCCCTCCTCATTAACATAATTATCCAGAAAAGGTGGCCCGATTTTTTGGTCTTAAGGAATTATTTGATTTCTGGGAGGAGGAAGGGTCTTCTAAAGTTTTGGTTTCTACTTCGTTACTCTTGATTTCCCCTGGGAGGTAGTCTATTGTCCATAGTAAGTCTCTCTATCAAATTTTCCATGGTTTTCGTCATCATGTCCATTCTGGCATCTTGTGAGTTAGAGGAAGAAGGTTGTGTGGACTCTTTATCCTTCCTTCTATCTCCATCTTCTCTCCTTTTATCTTTAGCAGTAGTCAGGTTTATTTCTACCTCTATAGCATCATTCATCATATCGGCCAAGGAGGCATATCTTCTTTCACTCAGCCATAAGGTAAATTCACTATCAAAAGCTTCAACATATTGGAGTTGAGCAGAATCAAGGGGAGGCTTGAACTAGGCAAGGATAGCATTATATACTTTCATAAATCTGTCAGAAAATTCATGGACAAATTCACTCTCCCCCCTCTTCTTCGAATGGAATTGGGACAAACACTCCCTAGGGTTTTTCTTTTCTGCCCATTTGTCCTTGAAAGAATCTTCAAAGGTTTGATAGTCCAAAATAGAGTTGTTAGGAAGATTTGTGAACTATTTTATTGCTTCTCCAGCAAGACTCTGGGAAAACAATCTAACTTTAATGTCCTCATGGTCCATTTCCTCCAGGTTTGTCTAGTCTGAAAACCATCTTAGGTGTTCTTTAGTTGAATACCCCCTTTCCCCATTAAATTGTTTGAGTTTTTTGGCATATCCCTGTGGGAGGTCATGAAGAGAAGCAGGGAGCAATATCGGGGAAAACCTTTTAGCCTTTCACGGGGTTATAGCAGGGTTTTCAAGAGGCATTAAAATTGGTGGGACATACAGAAACAATTTTTTGTTAGGGATTGCAGAGCTATGAAGGACTATAAGAATGAATGATGCAGGTTGCTTAAGCTCTAAAGAGGTGGGACATAAGGATATGGAAGCAGACTGCTCTGTGACAGTGGAGTTTAATGAGGCTGATTTAGAGGGAAATAGGGGGCATTCTTGATTAGGAAAGGGTTGGATATCCCTACCTAGAGACTCAGAAAAGGATGCAGTATTGATTGTAGCACCATGAGCTTTACAGGGATTATTATTGTCATTATGTGGATTGACTGAAGGGCCTTGGTCAAAATCATATGTACAAGGTGAAGGGATACTTTTAGTTCTTAAAGAAGGATATACATGGATAAGTATGTGGCCTTGTTTTGAGTGCATTAAACCATGGGAAATTTATTTGACAAGTTTAGGAAATGATAGGAAAAAATTTACAAGCAAGGATAAGATATCTTGGAGCAAATTCAGACTTGAATACCTTATTTTTTCACCATGCCTTTCCATGTATTTACATTGATCTCATTTCCCTAGTATAATCTCCATAGAAAAATTTGAATATTGATTCTTTGCAGCCTATGGGACGCCAGTACTCTCGGTGGGGACACCCTCCAGAGCTTTGACTGAAAGTCACCTTCAAAGAATCCAGTCTGCAAAATTATCTAAAGACTATCATCAAGTGTCTTCTATCTGCCATCCTTCCCAGTGGAATCACCTTCCAAAAATTTAGAGTGGAGTCGCAAGAGCATGTACAACCAGTATGTGTCTATGACCGGCTGCTCAACCAGGTCGTAGAACTAGAACAATGTTGTTTTCCCGAGGAGATAATAGCAATTCAATCCCCGACAACAGCGCCAAGATGTTATCACCCTGTAATTTTCCTATAGTTGTGGTAGGAAGTCACAGGGGTAACCATTTCAACCAATATTTAGATTGTATTCTAGACTTACAGTTAGAGAGGGCCTTGGTCAAAATCATATGTACAAGGTGAAGGGATAATTTCAATTCTTAAAGAAGGATATACATGGGTAAGTACGTGGCCTTGTTTTGAGTGCAATAAACCATGGGAAATTTCTTTGACAAGTTTAGGAAATGATAGGAAAAAATTTACAAGCAAGGATAAGATATCTTGGAGCAGATTCAGACTTGAATACATTATTTTTTCACCATGCCTTTCCATGTATTTACATTGATCTCATTTCCCTAGTAGAATCTCCATAGAAAAATTTGAATATTGATTCTTTACAGCCTATGGGACGCCAGTACTCTCGATGGGGACACCCTCCAGAGCTTTGAGTGAAAGTCACCTTCAAAGAATCCAGTCTGCAAAAGTATCTAAAGACCATCCTCAAGTGTCTTCTGTCCGCCATCCTTCCCAATGGAATCACCTTCCAAAAATTTATATTGGAGTCGCTAGAGCATGTACAACCAGTACATGTCTATGACCGGCTACTCAACCAGGTCGTAGAACTAGACAATGCTGTTTTTTCTGAGGAGATAATAGCAATTCGATCCCCGACAACGGCACCAAGATGTTATCACCCTGTAATTTTCCTATATTTGTGGTAGGAAGTCACAGGGGTAATCATTTCAACCAATATTTAGATTGTATTCTAGACTTGTAGTTAGAGAGGGCTTTCTCTATGTCACAGGGTTATTCACATATACATTTGGCTTTAAACAAGCAGTCAGAATGCTAGATTCTAATTAGAAACGGATTTTTAGAGTTTAAAAGAGTGTAAGACAGACAGACAGACAACACCATTGGGAAATTGTGTCAAAGACTAAAACATTCAAGGAATTACAACAAATAATGACCAGCAATAACCTTCATAGTCTAAGGAAAAATAAGTATCAATATTCAGCAAAATATCTTTTTAGAGATGGTAGGGGGAAAAGGAGAAGAATCCCAGTGAAGCAAGAGGCACCTATCTGTGGACGAATCTCTTGCAAACACCTTTAGTAGAAGAAACAATGGAGGCTGATAACTGAAATGACTTCCAATGAAGCCAATCATTTTCTTGCTCCAATAAGGCTGCTCAAACTGTAATTCCACCTGCACACTGTCAAACTTCTCTTCAAAATAATCATGCAAGGAATGCTCATGACAACTTGTACATGAGATATCAACTATTTCATTGAAAATTCCAGAAATTAAAACTTGATTATTTTCATGCATTTCATAGGGAATATCTTCAATAAAATCAAGTGAAATAAACTATTCTTGGCATGAATATTATGAATTTCAAGAACATGAAGAGACATCCCATTTAAGACCCTTGTCTTCCTAGTATCCATCCTCATATTCATCATATATAGGTGGAGTTAAATATTCTTCAAAACCACCACGGAGAGAGTTTGTAACGGGCTAATTGCATTCTTCATAAAACAAATTGTAACACTCCTACTATAAAATGCTAGGCTGATTATCTTCTTGCTCATAAATAGGAGGATTGGAATGCAAAGCAGATTCCACTTGTTCACCCTTCTCATTATCAACTCCTAAAAATGCCATGGAATTATTCATGTCCTCAAGTTTCTGTGTTTTCTTAGAGGCCCTTAATTTTTGTCTCAGAAACTCAAATCAGGCATAACAAAATGGAAAACAGTTACTTTCATCATGTTGATTGTAGTATTTATGAAAAGAAGCATTAGAATGTAGAGCAGACTTTAGTTTTTCATCATTTTCATCTTCCACCAAAAAAGAAGGATTTGTATGTTCATGTAAATCTTCAGGTGAAACTTGAGTCTGTAAAACACACAGAGGTCCATCTTCAACCATTAACTCAAAATCTGCTTCCTCTTTTAATTCAAACTGTGAAGGAGCTTCACGATCTCCATGAGGGTTTTCATTAAAGAAAGTGCAAGATCCTAGATCAGAGTCATCAGCATGAATAGAATGATTATTACCCTGATTGTGAACCATTTGAGTTATTATATCCATGTATCCAATATTCATTAACAATTCATTGAAAGAGACAAAGACTTTTTTCTTTGAATATATCTTTGAAATATGACCCTCCTATTCTTGAGCAAAGTATATCCCGAAATCAATATCATCAAAGTGATGATTTTGATTTTACATTGGATCCCTTCCTCCCTCCTCATCAACATAATTATCGAGGAAAGTTGGCCTGATTTGTTGGTCTTCAGGAATTCTTTGATTTCTGGAAGGAGGAAGGGGTCTTCTAAAGTTCTGGTTTATATTATGTTGCTCTTGATTTCCCTTGGGAGGTGGTCTGTTGTCCATAGTGAGTCTCTCCATCAATGTTTCCATGGTTTTCATCATCATGTCCATTATGTCCTCTTGTGAGTTGACGGAAGAAGGTTGTGTGGGATATTTATCCTTCCTTCTATCTACCTCTTCTCTCCTTTTCTCTTTAGAAGCAGTCAGGTTTATTTCTACCTCTATAGCATCATTCATCATATCGGCAAGGGAGGTATATCTTCTTTCACTCAGCCATAAGGTAAATTCACAGATTCACTCTCCCCCCTCTTCATGGAATGGAATTGGGACAAATACTCCCTGGGGCTTTTGTTTTCCCCCATTTGTCCTTGAAAGAATTTTCAAAGGTTCGATAGTCTAGAATAGAGTTGTCAGGAATATTTGTGAACCATTTTCTTGTTTCTTCAGTAAGACTCTGGGAAAATAGTCTGACTTTAATGTCCTCATGGTCTATTTCCTCCAAGTTTGTTCAGTCTGAAAACCATCCCAGGTGCTCTTCATCTGAATACCCCCTTTCCCCATTAAATTGTTTGAGTTTTTGGGCATATCCATGGGGAAGTTCATGAAGAGAAACAATGAGCAGTATAGGGGCGAACCTTTTATCCTTTCCCGAGGTTATAGCAGGGTTTTCAAGAGGAATTGAAATTGGTGCGACAAACAAAAACAATCTGATGTGAGAAAGTGCAGAGCAATGAAGGACCGTAACATTGAATGATGCAAGCTGCTCAAGCTCTAAAGATGTGGGACATAAGGATATGGCAGCAGACTTCTCTGTGACAGTGAATTTTAATGAGGCTGATTCAGAGGGAAATAGGGGGCATTATTGATCAGGAAAGGGTTGGATATCCCTACCTAGAGACTTAGAAAAGCATGCAGTATCAAATGTAGCACCACAAGTTTTACAGAGATGATTATTTCCTTTATGTGGATCGAGTGAAGGGTCTTGGTCAAAATAATTTGTACAAGGTGAAGGGATACTTTCAGTTCTTAAAGAAGGATATACAGGGGTAAGTCCGTGGCCTTATTTTGATTGCAATAAACCATGGGAAATTTCTTTGACAAGTTTAGAAAATGATAGGAAAAAATTTACAAGCAAGGATAAGAAATCTTGGAACATATTCAGACCTGAGTACCTTATTTTTTCACCATGTCTTTACATTGAGCTCATTTCCCCAGTAGAATATCCATAGAAAATTTGAATACCAATTCTTTGCATCCTCTGGACCACCAGTACTCTCAGTGGGGACACCCTCCAGAGCTTTGAGTGAAAGTCACCTTCAAAGAATCCAATCTGCAAAATTATCTAAAGACCGTCCTCAAGTGTCTTCTGGTCGCCATTCTTCCCAGTGGAGTCACCTTCCAAAAATTTTAAGTGGAGTCACTAGAGCATGTACAACTAGTATGTGTCTATGATCGGCTACTCAACTAGGTTGTAGAACTACAACAATGTCGTTTTCGCGAGGAGATAATAGCAATTCGATCCCCAGCAACAGCGCCAATATGTTATCACCCTATAATTTTCCTATAATTGTGGTAGGAAGTCACAGAGGTAACCATTTCAACCAATCTTTAGACTGTATTCTAGTCTTTTAGTAATAAAGGGCTCTCTCTATGTCACAGGGTTATTCACATATACATTTGGCTTTAAACAAGCAGTCAAAAGGCTAGATTCTGATGGGAAACAGGTTTTTAGAGTTTAAAAGAGTGTAAGATAAACAGATAGGCAACACCATTGGGAAATGGAGTCAAATCCTGAAACATTCAATGAATTGCAACAAATAATAACCAGCAATAACCTTCATAGTCTGAGGCAAAATAGGTTTCAATATTCAGCAAAATATCTTTTGAGAGATGGTAGGGGGGAAAGGAGAAGAAGCCCAGTGAAGCAAGAGGCACCTATCTGTGGATGAATCTCTTGCAAACACCTTTAGCAGAAGAAACAATGGACGCTGATAACTAAAATGGAGCATAGAAGATGTATTCCAAATCATTTACCAGAAACACAGACAAATGCATTATCTGATGCAAGGAGCGCTAAACAGAGAACAAATTCCTCACATTCAACTAGAAACACATTAGCAGAACTACACAAACATGAAAATGAAGCTTACATAGGAAAAATAGACTGGACAATGAACACCATGATAAATCTCAAACATTTAGGAAATCCTTTTCCTTAACACTTCCAAGAAGAATTTACAAAGCTACAAAACCAAGCCGTGAGGCTTCAGAATGAATGTCAAACAACCCCTTCTTCCCCTTTGAAGGGTATATTTATAGAGTACTTGGCTCCCAAGACCAAGCTCAAAACAAAACCAAATTCATTTACCCTAATCGGGAATCAATCCCACACACATAAAATCCTAACAAATTATAATCTATAAGATTCACCATGATCACAAAACCAAAACAAGAAAACACGTTGGGATGCGCATGGCGAACCAAAATGGAAAAACTGGACATATGGACCTCATGCGTGCTAGATTAAAATAACTAATCAACGTATCTCTGGACATCCTACAACAGTTTTCATGTATCCTTGCATCTTCTACCTGTGAAACAATCTCCAGTCGTGGATCTTTATCTACCACAAATATTAGTCATTCAATGGTGTGGCTCTTACCCGATTTTGCAATCCGTCTACTTGATAAACACCTTACTTGTTCTTATTGCGAAATCACCTTGGGTCATGGATCTGCAACTTCTTACATCTTGACCGTTCATTCTCGCCCCATCGCGCTCCACATAGTGACTTTGTGGCTCCGATTTCTGAGCGCAATATCCAATAGGGAGAAGACACGACATTTAAGCATGTTTCTCATCACGTAGGCGCTCCCAGCGAAATAATTTTGGACCATAGATCTAATCCACCATCAATCCTAACCATTGAAACATGCATCCCTTTAAGCAATTCCACATATTGGGAAGTCTATTTAACTCGTGCACATGTTCCTATTTTCCGCACCGTTGATCTCAGATAGAGACCTTCCCAACCGTTGATCTGAGGTAAAGATGCGGGCTACAGAAAGAGAAAGGCGGGATTTCTCCTTTTCATACCCAAAACTTCATATTTCCTCTTTCCGCCCTTCCTCTCCTTTCTGGACCATTGATCTGTGTGGGATTTTTCCTGACCGTCGATCTTGCGGATCACGGAAAGCAAGATTTTGACTTTTCACGACCAAATTATTAAGTTTCCCTCTTTCTGATCTCCGCCCTTCTGCTCTCGTCCAGACTGTTGATCTTTGGAGGAAACGTTCTGAGCAGTTGGATCTGGCGAATAGCAGAAGGTGGAAGTTCAACCTTTCACGAGCAAATTCTTATGTTTTCTGCTTTCCGATCTTCGCTCTTCTGTGTCTTTCTGCATTGTTGATCTTTGGCAGAAGCGTTCTGAGCCGTGGGATCCAGTGGATCGCGAAAGGTGGAAGTTCCACCTTTTATAACCAAAAATTTTGGTTTCCTCTTTCTTCCCTTTGCGCCTTTCTGCACCGTTGATCTGTGTGGGAGCTCTCAAGACCGTCGATCCTACTGAAAGCGGGATTCTATCTTTTCATAGCCAAATTTATTATATTTTCACTTTCCGCCTCTCTGTTTCTTCTGAGCTATGGATCTATCTCAGCGCCATCCTTGACGTCGAATCTCAAATCCTGGAAGACGAAAATCAGGACATGAACCTTTTATGACCAAAACTTTACCTTCTCCGATCCCAACTTTTTGTTGGACCGTTGATCTTGGGCGGAAGCGTATGCAGCCGTCGGATCTCGGATCGTGGAAGGAAGAAATCAGGATTTGAACTTTCTATGGCCAAATTTATTATATTTTCACTTTCCGCCTCTCTGTTTCTTCTGAGCTATGGATCTATCTCGGCGTCATCCTTGACTGTCGAATCTCAAATCGTGGAATATGGAAATCAGGACGTGAACCTTTTATGACCAAAACTTTACCTTCTCCGATCCCGACTTTTTGTTGGACTGTTGATCTTGGGCGGAAGCGTATGCAGCCGTCGGATCCCGGATCGCGGAAGGCAGAAATCGGGATTTGAACTTTCTATGGCCAAAACTTAGCATTTCCCACTTCCGACTTTTTGTTGGACCATTGATCTCTTTTGCGGGTTGGATCTCTACCATATGTTCTTGCCAAGATCTATCCTTTATTGTATTTTTCATATCAGGATCATTTCCAAGGTCATGCCTAAGTATTTTTTGACTGTTTTTGACATGCAGGCTTAGCAATAAGCCTCCCAGGAAACGTCAAACCCTCTTCTGCATACCTCTAGGTCATAAGACATGAAATGTTTTGACCCTACCCCTCTTCTTTTTACTGGTTTATCCTTCTGTAGAGGGATCTGTATGGGTGTATCTATAAAAATCCTCAAAATGTAGCACATGTGCTAATAGTGGCTCCAACTCGGGGATGCTATCCTCCCAATGAGGTAGCAAAGAACCATGTAGACCATGTTCCTAATCCATTGGTTTGGTCCCAATCTTTCCTGAAATCCCTAACATGCTCTAAAAACAAAAACTGAAAAGATACTGAAAATAAACTGAAAAATTGCTTAAAATAAATGCTCGCCATGTCGAGCTTATTCACAGCTACCTAGCCTACTTATTGAGCATCAATGCCCAGTCAAGTAACTTCTGACTTCCAGTGAATCCAATCAAGCAAATGATTTGATGATTGGGTTTCTGCAGCATGCTTGATCCAAATCAGAAAGGAAGAACTGAATGGTAAAAGGTTATGATAGGAAATCGGGTCTTTATTGCACACACATAACCCACCGTTCTTACTGTAAATATTCTCCACATATATAGCTACTAGATCATGACAACCTTTAAAAAATTTCTGTTATGCACCTGCCATGACGTGGCTGCTCCATATATTCAGCCGTTGGATCATAAAATCTATGGCAGTCTTCAAATTTTTCTGTCATTTGCTTGCTCCAATAAGGATGCTCGAACTGTAATTCCACCTGCACACTGTCAAACTCCTCCTCAAAATAATCATGCAAGAAATGCTCATGACAACTTGTACATGATATATCAACTATTTCATTGAAAATGCCAGAATTTAAAACTTGATTCTTTTCTTGCATTTCACAGGGAATATCTTCAATAAAATCAAGTGAAATAAACTCTTATTGGCATGAAGATTCTGAATTTCAAGAACAAGAGACATCCCATTTAAGACCCCCTTGTCTTTCTAGTATCCATCCCCATATTCATCATATATGGGTGGGCTGAAATCTTCTTCAAAACCACCACAAACAGACTTTGTAACAGGTTGATTGCATTCTTCATAAAACAAATTGTAACACTCCTCCTATACAACGTTAGGTTGATTATCTTCTTGCTCATAAAAAAGAGGATTGGAATGCAAAGCAGATTCCACTTGTTCACCCTTTTCATTATCAACTACTAAAAATGCCATCGCATTATTCATATCCTCAAGTTTCTTTGTTTGCTTAGAGGCACTTAATTTTTGTCTCAGAAACTCAGTGAGGCATAACAAAATGGCATACAACTACTTTCATCATGCTGATTGTAGTCTTTAAGAAAAGAAGGATTGGACTACAGAGTAGACTTTAGTTTTTCATCCTTCTCATCTTCCACGAGAAAAGAAGGCTTTGTATGTTCATGTAAATCTCTAGGTGACATTTGAGTCTGAAAAACACACAGAGGTCCATCTTCAACCATTAACTCAAAATCTACTTCCTCTTTTAATTCAAACTGTGAAGGAGCTTCAGGATCTCCATTAGGGTTGTCATTAAAGAGAGTGGAAGATCCTAGATCAGTGTCAGCAGCATGAATAGAATGATTATTACCCTGATTGTGAACCATTTGAGTTATTATATCCCTGTATCCAATATTCATTAACAATTCATTGAAAGAGACAAAGACTTTTTGCTTTCAATCTATGTTTGAAATATGACCCTCCTCTTCTTGAGCAAAGTATATCCCGAAATCAATATCATCAAAGTGATGATTTTGATTTTCCATTGGATCCTTTCCTCACTCCTCATCAACATAATTATCCAGGAAAGGTGGCATGATTTGTTGGTCTTCAGGAATTATTTTATTTCTAGGAGGAGGAAGGGGTCTTCTAAAGTTCTGGTTTCTATCTGTTGCTCTTGATTTCCTCTAGGAGGTGGTTTGTCTCTCCATCAACTTTTCCATGGTTTTCATCATTGTGTCCATTCTAGCCTCTTGTGAGTTAGAGGAACAAGGTTGTGTGGGCTCTTTATCCTTCCTTCTATCTCCCTCTTCTCTCATTTTCTCTTTAGCAGCAGTCAAGTTTATTTCTACCTCTATAGAATCATTCATCATATTGGCCAGGGAGGCAAATCTTCTTTCACGCAGTCATAAGGTAAATTCACTATCAAAATCTTCAGCATATTGGAGTTCAACAAAATGAAGGGGAGGCTTGAATTGGGCAAGGATAGCATTATATACTTTCATAAATCTGTCAGAAAACTCCTGCACAGATTCACTCTCCCCCCAATTCATGGAATTGAATTGGGACAAACACTCTCTGGGGTTTTTCTTTTCTTCCCATTTGTCCTTGAAAGAATCTTCAAATGTTTGATAGTCCAGAATAGAGTTGTCAGTAATATTTGTGAACCATTTTCTTGCTTCTCCAGCAAGACTCTGGAAAACCGTATGACTTTAATATCCTCATGGTCTATTTACTCCAGTCTTGTCCAGTCTGAAAACCATCCCAGGTGTTCTTCAGCTGAATACCCCCTTTCCCCATTAAATTGTTTGATATTTTGGGCATATCCCTGGGGGAGGTCATGAAGAGAAGCAGGGAGCAATATAGTGGCAAACCTTTTAGCCTTTCCTAGGTTTATAGTAGGGTTTTCAAGAGGAATTGAAACTGGTGTGACAGACAGAAACAATATGTTGTGAGGGAGTGCAGAGCTATGAAGGACTGTAAGATTGAATAATGCAGGTTGCTCAAAATCTAAAGAGGTGGCACATAAGGATATGGAAGCAGACTACTCTGTGACAGTGGAGTTTAATGAGGCTGATTCAGAGGGAAATAGGGGGCATTCTTGATCAAGCAAGGGTTGGATATCCCTACCTAGAGACTCAAAAAAGGATGCAGTATCGACTGTAGCTCCATGAGTTTTACAGAGATGATTATTTCCTTTATGTGGATCGATTGAAGGGTCTTGGTCAAAATTATATGTACAAGGTGAAGGGATACTTTCAGTTCTTAAAGAAGGATATACAGGGGTAAGTCCATGGCCTTGTTTTGAGTGCAATAAACCATGGGAAATTTCTTTGACAAGTTTAGGAAATGAATGGAAAAAATTTACAAGCAAGGATAAGATATCTTGGAGCAGATTCAAACTTGAGTACCTTATTTTTTCACCATACCTTTCCATGTATTTACATTGATATCATTTCCCCGATCAAATCACCTTAGAAAAAATTGAATACTGATTCTTTGTAGCCTTTGGGCCGCCAGTACTCTCAGTGAGGACACCCTCCAGAGCTTTGAGTGAAAGTCACCTTCAAAGAATCCAATCTCCAAAATTATCTAAAGACAACCCTCAATTGTCTTATGGCCGCCAATCCTCCTAGTGGAGTCACCTTCCAAAAATTTTAAGTGGAGTCGCCAGAGCATGTACAACCAGTATGTGTCTATGACCGGTTGCTCAACCAGGTCGTAGAACTAGAACAATGTTGTTTTCTCGAAGAGATAATAGCAATTTGATATGCGGCAACAACACCAAGATGTTATCACCCTATAATTTTCCTATTGTTATGGTAGGAAGTCACAAGGGTAACCAATTCAACCAATATTTAGAATGTATTCTAGCCTTATAGTCAGAGAGGGATCTCTTTATGTCACAGGGTTATTCGCATATACATTTGGATTTAAACAAGCAATCAGAAGGCTAGATTCTGATGGGAAACAGGTTTTTAGAGTTTAAAAGAGTGTAAGGCAAACAGATAGACAGCACCATTGGGAAATGGAGTCAAATCCTGAAACATTCAAGGACTTATAGAAAATAATGACCAACAATAACCTTCATAGTCTGAGGAAAAATAGATATCAATATTCAGCAAAATATCTTTAGAGAGATGGTAGGGGGGAAAGGATAAGAATCCCAATGAAGCAAAAGGCACCTATCTGTGGATGAATCTCTTGCAAACACCTTTAGCAGAAGAAACAATGGAGGATGATAACTGAAAAGGAGCATAGAAGATGATTTCCAAATCGTTTACCAGAAACACAGAAAAATGCATTATCTGATGTAAGGATCGCTAAACAGAGAACGAATTCCTCACATTCAACTAGAAACACATTAGCAGAACTACATAGACGTGAAAATGAAGCTTACAGAGCAAAAACAGACTGGAGAGTGAACACCATGATGAATCTCAGACATTCAGAAAATCCTTTTCATTAACACTTCCAAGAAGAATTTACAGAGCTACAAAACCAATCTCTGAGGTTTCAGAATGAATGTCAAACAACCCCTTCTTCCTCTTTAGAGGGTATATTTATAGAGTATTGGGCTCCCGATACCAACCTTGAAACAAAGCCAAATTCATTTACCCTAATCGGGAATCAATCCCGCACACATAAAATCCTAACAACTTCTGATCTAGGGGATTCGCCGTGATCACAAAACCTAAATTGGAAAACACGTTGGGACGCACGTGGCAGACCAAAATGGAAAACCTGGACATCTGGACCTCAGACCTGTTGGATGAAAATGACTAAACAGAGAAACTTCAGACATCCTGCAATGGTTTTCATTCGTCCTTGCATCTTCTACCTGCGAAACAATATCCGCCCGTGGATATTGATCTACCACAAATATTAGTCGTTCAATGGTGTGGCTCTTACCCAATTTCGCAATACGCCTTCTTGATAAATTCCTTGCATGTTCTTATTGTGAAATCACCCTGGGTTGTGGATCTGCACCTACTTCGATCTCGATTATTCATTCTCGCCCCATCGTGCTCCACACAGTGACTTTTGTGGCTCTCATTTCCGAGCGCGATATCCAATAGGGAGAAGACACATCATTTAAGCATGCATGCGCTCCCTGACTTTGAGTGTGCAAGTTCACCCAGTGAAATCATTATGGACCGTAGATCTAATCCACCATCAATCCTGACCATTGAAGCATGCATCCCTTTAAGCAATTCTGACTTCTATTTAACTCGTACGCATGCTCCTCTTTTCCGCACCGTCGATCTCGAATAGAGACCTTCTCGACCGTTGATCTGAGGTAAAGATGTGGGCTGTGGAAAGCAAAAGGAGGGATTTCACCTTTTCATACCCAAAACTTCATATTTCTGCTTTCCACCCTTCCTCTCCTTTCCAGACAGTTGATGTGTGCGGGAGTTTTCCTGGTCGTCGATCTTACGGATCGCGGAAAGCGGGATTTCGAATTTTCATGACAAAGTTATTAAGTTCCCTGCTTTCCGATCTCCTCCCCTCTACTCTCTTCTGGGACGTTGATATTTGGTGGAAACGTTCTGAGCCATTGGATCTGGCGGATCGCAGAAGGCGGAAGTTCAACCTTTCATGGGAAAAATCTTATGTTTTCCACTTTTCGATCTCCGCCCTTCTACGCCTTTCCGCACCATTGATCTTTGGCAGAAGTGTTCTGAGTCGTTGCATTTGGCGGATCACAGAAGGTGGAAGTTCCACCTTTTATAACCAGAAATTTTGTGTTTCTGCTTTCTGCCCTTTACGCCTTTCCGCAACGTTGATCTGTGCGAGAGCTCTCCAAATCGTTGATCCTGCGGAAAGCGGGATTCTATATTTTCGTAGCCAAATTTCTTATATTTCCGCTTTTCGCCTCTTTGTTTCTTCCGAGCTGTCGATCTATTCCAGCATCATCCTTGACTATTGGATCTCGGATGGGGGAAGACGGAAATCGGGACTTAAACCTTTTATGACCGAAACTTTACCTTCTCTATTCCCTACTTTTTGCTAGACCGTTGATCTTAGGCAGAAGCGTCCTGAGCCATCGGATCTCGGATCTCTGAAGGCGGAAATCGGGATTTGAATTTTCTATGGCCGAAACTTAGCATTTCCCGCTTCTGACTTTTTGCTGGACCGTTGATCTCTTTTGTGGGTTGGATCTCCACTGTTCGTTTTCACCAAGATCTATCCTTGATCGAATTTTTCATATCAGCCTCATTTCCGAGGTCGTGCCTAAGGATTTTTTTATTGTTTTGACATTCAATCTTAGGAATAAGCCTCCCAAGCAACTTCAAACCCCCTTCTGCATGCCTCTAGGTCATAAGACATGAAATTTTTTTACCCTACCCCTCATCTTTTTAATGGTTTATCCTTCTGCAGAGGGATCCATATGGGTGTATCTGTAAAAATCCTCAAAATTCAGCATAGGTGCTAACACTACCGTCGGAAAGACAACCTTTCAAGTACTTTTACAAGCATGAAAGTGACAAGCTCACTTGGCAATATTTTTATATTTCGAGAGTTGAAAAAGAGCTTAAAGATAACTCCGACGGGGTTTCTTTTTCATGAAGAGTGTAACGAGCCCGAAAAAGTGATAAAAGTATACTCAAAACCTTTGTACTAACGTTTAATGAGCACGACTATGGTTTCAAGAGCACTTGAAAGCTTTTTCGACTTTGTAGAGAATGAAAAAGGCGAAAACAAAACTCTTCTGTAACCAAAAATACTTCTCCATGAGCCCTGTAATTCTCAACAATAGATTATTAAGCACTAATTTGGACAAAATTAAGCAATATAGGACCATTATGTGTAAAAATAATAATAAAATATGAACAAATAATCCAAAAAGTGAATAAATAGGGATGAATAGTAGAAATATTTTACCATTTGTGTTTTTACCCAACTTAGTGAAAAAAAACCCTTTTGAGGTCAAATTTGGTGCATGGATTGTGAGAGCTACAAGCAACCATTCTGCATTTCATCCAGACCAGGTGAATCATCCCCTCTTTACCTTCATTTTCATGGTTTCACATTTCGTTTTTATGTCTTTTTTTAGGGTTTTTGGATCATTTCTCGAGGGATATTGTGCCACAGCAGTACCACGCTTTTCCTTTGCGGGAAAGGTAGTGTTGACCCAACATCGCACATTTTCTAAGAGAAAAGTGAGGTGTCGCCAATCTATCTGAAAAGACAATGCGCATTGGCACAATCCGACCCAAATATTTCAAATATGGAGCAAAATCAAAATGTTTCAAGGATTGAGAATGGTTTTAAATGGTCTCTAATGCCTCCATTTGGTTGTTCAACGGGGTTATAAGGCCACCATGGTGGTGTGGAAGGACAGAGAGAATGAGCTAGATGACATTCATGGTGCCAATGACCACAACACAGTGAGTGTGCTTCGAGAGTGTGGAATCCTAAAGTTTTTCCAGGTGCCAAGTATGAGGGCCCAAGTATAATTACTGGAACATTTAATCGGGATGTGGAACCCTGAACAACAATACTTTGAGGTGGGGCTCACATACTTACTTTGGAGGTAGAGGATATCTACTTCCTCACAGGATTATCCACGAGGGGTGCACCTATTTCATTATCCAACCCACGAGAAGGGGACATCACTACCGAGGTTCTCATTGTTCAATATTCTTTTTCTGGGACAAAGATGAGTGGGAAAAAGATTCACATTAAAGATATAATGGACCTACCTCTTAGGACTGTTTTGTTCACGATGTAGCGAGTAGCAATAAGCCATGGGGCTCATTAGGATTCTTTAGAACACATGTTATATTCCTTAGAATCTATGGCTCCTACTGTGTTCAACTGGGAAGAATCTCTATCGGTGGTCCTAAAGGACCAACTCACCAAGTGTGGAAGAGGTGAGTTGAAACAGTTTGGGTACTGAACCATCTTAGTATCCTTCTTTCTAGAGAGGTTCCCACTGTTGATGCCCCAAGTTGTAATCAACGATCTTTGCGTGAGGGATCCACGCATGCTATGATGGGTTGGGGTTATGGCCTGCCATGGTGGCACTGGTCCTAGGGTCAAGTACAGGGCACCATTCTTCGGTTGGTTGAGTGACCACCTGCTGATGATAGAGGATTACGCAAACGTGGGTACCGACTTCTGCATTGATCCTGACTTTTCTCTTCCCAAGGGAGAGCAATGGGGGAACCTCAGTAAGAAAGACTCTATGATGCATGTTTTTATATTTTTTATGATTTTTATGATTTTTATGTGTGATATTGAAACAAGTTTTCCTATTGTGCAGATTTCGGAGCAAGCAGACTAGGGGGGTCATCGCCCATTAACAAGCGAGTGGGGGGCATATTTGTGTGTCAAGAGGTTGACGAGGGGCTGTAGGAGGTTGAGAAGAACCTTAAGAGGCTTACCCTAGACATCTCTAACATTTTTATATATATTCTCCTGAGGAGGTACTAGCAGCACACAACTGGTGTGTCGAGACATTTCGGTCGCTTGCTACACAGCGTGGCAAGGGCCATCATGTGTTACCACGATCATCATTAACACTCAGCAAGAGATGTATACTGAAAGCTACGAGCTTCAGTCTTTTGTTATCTTGTCATACTGAAAGCTACCATGCTTCAGTTTTGGTCTTGGGACCACACGTTTGTACACAACTTATATATACACAAACTTCTTTTTGTGGCTTACCAAAGAATTTTGGACTGGAATATATTTATATGGATCTTCTCTTTTTACACTACTTATTTTACAAATTTACATGTTATTTTCAAGTATCAAAATGTCAAGAATGTGCAATATGTCAATCCGGAATGTAATTCGCAAGCGAATCAGTAATTGAATTGAAAGATCTTGGGACATGTTGACAGGTGATGGACTTAAAGGACCGTTCAAGGAGACGCACTCTCTAAAAGAGACGAAGGATTATGGGGTTATGGATGGCATAGACGTTATTTAACTAAGAAACCACTAACTGAGAGTCTAAATAGACAACCATATGATCAACACCATGGGAAGAAGCTTCGGTCAACAATCCTATCATTGCGTGATATTCAGCAATATTATTAGTAGTTGGACCTAGGAAAACACCCTCTAAACTAACTAAGTCATAGGCTTGGGAATAGAGTACCCAAACTGTGGAAACAATATTCGAGGTATGGCGGCTGGCACCATCCGCACAACCATAGCAATAATCCATCTATAGAGTCAAAACATGGCAAGGAATAAGCAATTATGAATAGGACAAGATTCAAAACCACACCAAAACAATCAAACCATGCCAAAATTTAACTATACACAACTGTAAAAGGTACTAATGCGAAGTTTTTTAAGCATAGTACATTTTCAGGTAAATCCCATTGCGATACTTCCCGAAAGGTATATTTAATAGTGTTTGAAGTCAGAAATTAATAGAATATTCAATTAAATAATATATATATATAGTGAAAGGATTTCAAGGAATTGGTTAATATTAAAGTGGATACATTGATGGGTTGTTACACTCTAGTATGATTTAAGGGTAGACATGTAAATATTGTTTAAATACTCTTTAGTGATATTTTCCTTAATTCGCTTAGTTCTTTGATATAAATTTGTTTTATTATAGGAAAGTTGTTTCAACAAGGGAGGCCTTCTCCTCTCTTGATGATTCAAATGGTCCAAAAATTGTTTTGGGGGATGATTCTGGAACTGAAAGTAAAGGGAAGGGTAGAATAGATCTTGACCATGGTTCCTTCAATAATGTTTTGTATGTCCTAGGTTTTGCTGCTAATCTCTTGTCAGTTTATCAGATGACCCACACTGGGTCTCCTAAGAAGGTTTTCTTCTCTCCCAATGATGTTGAAATCACTGAGGTATCGAATGGTAGAGTCATAGTAAAAGGTTTTGATTATCATAGCTCTAAAGTGTACAAGTTCTCATACATCATGCCCTTCTCAAACCCCTCTCCTCTCCTCACCCATGCTAATGAAGCTAGCAAGCTATGGCATGAAAGGTTTGGCCATCTAAATTAAAAGTACCTATATGATTTTTGTGACAAAGACATGGTGATAGGGTTGCCCAAAATCAAGTTTTCTAAAGGTGTCTGTTAAGGATGCATTATAGGAAAACACCCAGAGCACAAGTATGAGAGATTCATTCATGAGCGAACATCTGCACCCCTTGAGCTTATTCACAGTGACATTGTTGTTCATTTCCCTCATATGTCAATGAGTCCATCCAAATATGTCCTAACTTTCATTGATGACTTCTCCAGATATTTTGGGTCTTCTTCCTCAAGTACAAGTTAGAATTTTGTGACCTCTTCAAAGCTTTTAAAGCCAAGGTTGAGAACCAGTCTAGAAGAAATCTCGAAGTCCTCAGATCTGATAATGGTGGTGAATATGTCAAATCTAATTTAATTCAATATTGTGAAGATGCAAGTATAAGAATGCAACACTCTATTCCTTACACATCTCTGCAGAATGGTGTTGATGAGAGGAAGAATAAATCACTCAAGGAGATGGCCACTTGCATGATGGAGTATAAAGCATTGCCACCAAAGTTTTGGGCTGAAGCAATCAACTGTGCTTCCTATATCCAGAATAGGGTACCTCGCAAATATCTTGATGGAATCACTCCTTTCGAAGCTTAGAATGGACAAAAGCATGATGTGTCTCATTTCAGGATTTTTGGTTATAAAGCTTGGGCTAGAATTCCACCAGACAAGAAGAAGGATTTGGAACCCCAAAGTCAAAAGTGCATATTTGTTGGGTATTTAGAATATTCCAAATGTTATAAGCTAGTCAACATGAGCACTCAAAAAGACTTCATTGAAAGGAGTGTTCAATTTGAAGAAGAGCCCATGCCAATAGCAGAAATTGGAGAATCCTCTTCACCACCTCCAACTCTAGTTGTAAGTGAAGAATCTAATAAATTTTATGATTCTGATATGTCTGATAATGAATATTTAATTTCTGATCCTAACACTCCTACAAGACCAAAGTGGGCAGCAAATACCATTCAAGCAGTTGGGGACCTAGCTCAGAATCCTAGTGATCCTAGAAGAACTGGATCTCAATTCAAGAGTGTCATTTCTTTCAAGGACCCATGCTTTGCTAAGAAGTGTTATTTAATGGTTGAAACATATCCACAAACATATGAAGAAGTATCGGAATATCCAAGATGGAAAAAATCCATGAAAAAGGAATACCATCCACTCCTGAAGAATGAAACATGGGAACTAGTCAATCGTCCACTAGGGAGAAAGTTAGTCAAGTGCAAATGGGTATTCAAGACAAATTTTGATGCTAATGACTCTCCTCTAAAGTATAAGGCAAGTTTAGTGGCGTAGGGATTCTCCCAAGCCCAAGTCATTCACTACAATGAGACCTTTGCGCCAGTGGCAAAGATGGATTCAATAAGACTAGTTTTGGTTGTTGCAGCTTCCAAGCAATGGGAGGTACATCACATGGATGTGAAGAGTGTCTTTATACATGTATATCTCAAAGAAGAGATATATATGTAGCATCCAAAAGGTTTTGCTCCTAATCCATCTCTTGTGTGCAGGTTGAAGAAATCACTATATGCCCAAAATAAGCTCCCAGAGCTTGGTATGCCAAGATTGATGGATTTATGCTATCACTAAACTTTAGCAGATGCAAGTCTGAACCAAATGTCTATTTGAAGATGATTCATGGTTCAATCATAATTTTCTTTTTGTATGTGTATGACCTTATGATCACAGGGATTTCCATGAATTAAATTGCCTCCTTGAAGGATGCATTGAACCATGCCTTCTCCATCACTGATTTGGGACTGTTAAGCCAATTTTTTGGGCTTGAGGTTTCTCAATCAAATCTTGGAATCAAAGTACATCAATCCAAGTATGCTTCGGACCTGCTAATCAAGTTCAACATGAAGGATTGCAAGCCAATCAAGACTCCTTTCCTTTGAGGAGTTAATCTTGAACAAGCGAATTCAACTCCTTTGGTAAACAACACGTTATATAGGCAACTAGTTGGTTGTCTTCTCTATTTGACTCATACTCGACTTGATATTTCTTATGCAGTGAGTGTAGCACCTAGATAGATGGATCAGCCACATGACATCCAATGGAGGGCAGCAAAGAGAATCGTGCACTTTGCAGAAGGAACAAAGATTCATGGGATTTATTATGTTGCAAAATCTGACCTAGAGTTAGTTGGTTTTACTGACTATGATTGGGAAGGTGATAACAATTATAGAAAATAAACTTTTGGATATATGTTTATGCTTGCAGATGGACCAATCAGTTGGTCAAGTAAAAAGAAAAGTTCCCTTGCACTTTCTTCTACAGAGGCAGAATACAAAGGAGTTGTGAATGCAGCTACTCAATGTTTATGGTTGCAGGGAATACTTGTAGAGTTTGGGACTGAATCTAACACTTCCACAGTAATCTATTGTGAAAACCAAAGTACTATTTGAATCTCAACAGACCTAGTATAGAGGCAACGAACCAAACACATAAAGATCCATATGCACTACATCAGAGGACTTGTGCATGATGGGATCATTGCTCTGCACTACTGCGCATCATTTGAGTAAGTTGCGTACATCTTCACCAAAGAATTCTCTGAGAAGACCTTCAGCAATCTCAAATCACCGCTTGGAATAGTTGATCATGTGGTGAAGACTGGTTGAAGATAAGGTTTCACAAAATTTTGTCCATGTCCATGTTTAAGGGAGGATTTTCTCCTTTGTGGTTTTGTCTCTTTCCTTGTTTTGTATGGACAAGCATTATATAAAGGGTGACTAAGCCTTGTTGTTAGGCCATATATCTTTGATTTATTTCTAATATTTCACATAAGTCAAGCTTAAGAGGGGGTGTTAGAATAACCAAAAACCCATTCTCATACTTAAGATAAAATAATTAATCTTTTTTATTAATTTCCTAGGTCCTACACTAGCTAGTTGGCATCCACTTGCACCATTTGGTCAAAACTTGCCTAAACTTCCTCCAAGAGCACCTTCATTAGATTCTAGATATGATTCTGACAACTCTACTGAATGTCCAGTTTAGTAAGTGTGCATTCCTGCCTTAACCAGAATTTGACTGCTTTTAAGGAAAAGGGTGAAAGCTAGTCACATGGTAATTGCCTTGTTTTTTGCACAACTCATCCTCCATATTTTTCTCTCGTGAAAGCATGAGTATATTTACTTTCCATCACTTATCAGCTGATACACTTCATCTATCCAATTCAAGACCTCCTTGACTGGTTTGGAAAGTGTTTTATCCACTTAGGGGGGATTTTTTACTTTTAGTAAGCATGCTTTTGTGAGGATTCAACTTGCCTCCTTAGGCATTCAAATCTCGAATGTAATTATATATTTGGACAGCCTATTACTTTATAAGGTTGGATGATGTAAACTTATGAAATGCAAGTTTGTGTTATGCATCAATTTCAATCTCCAATTTTAATGGATCTATGCATGTTTTTCAAGCAATTTTGTGAGTTCAATTGATCCAAGTTTGGGATTAATTTTCACTCCAATTCCTTGACCATCTCTACCTGAATAGAGACTGTTTTTCCCCTAGTTCAATGGACAAAGCCAATAACAAGCCATAGCATTGAAAATCACATCCGTCATAAGCTTTTAACATAGTCGACGAGCAGTTAACTTCAAGAGAACCAATGGCTCTCCAACAAGACATATATATTACCGAGGTGGAGGATCCTTCGTCCAGTACAGTACGATGAACCTTCCTACCAATCACTTTGGTCGTGATCTAGAAGGTGAGTTGGCGAGATAATCTCGGCTTAAAATTCTCCAAATTGAAGGTAATCGTGTTTGAATTCTCTGGATCTAAAGCCCCGAGAGCTGACAACAAATTTTTACATTGAGCGAGATAAGTTTGGAGTACTTCCAAAGTTGACACAACACAGGGTGTCTGAGCTATATCTTCAACGATATTATAAAATTGGGCAGCTTGAGCACTAGGATTAAACACTGATTTTTGAATCGTGCTCTTATGAGGACGTAAAATTACATCAAGGATTGGTTTTTCAATGGTGAGAGCGCTAGTAGAAGGAGACGAAGAAGAAGAAGGATTCGTAGAAGGAGACTTATCAAAAGGAGCACCTTTGCCCTTTTTCTCTGGAGGTTTTTCATATGTCTATGTTCGCGTAGTTAATCCAACTGTTTCCGTGGACATCATCTTGATTTCTTCCATGGAAGAAGAGGTTCCATGTAAAGACATGTAGTCTATTAACTATTGTTGCGATGGGAAATGGTCGATTAGCACTATCCGTGCAGGATTATTCTTTAAAAATCAATTAACCTCTTCACGTTTAGGACATTCCTTAGTGAAGTGGTCATCTCCACACAAAAGGTAGGAATGCTTAGCTTTCCGCTTTGGTTTCGAATCATTCTCTGGTGTCATAGTCTTTGGGTTCTCCTATTGGTTTCCGGATTTTTTGAATTTACCTTTACCCTTCTTTTTATTCACAGGTTATTGTGAGATTTGGACCGCATTCACCTCGGCGGAAACAGTATGAGTTGAGGTCATTGCAGGAGAAGAACTTTGTTGCTTGGTGGGTTTTCCTGCGGATTGGGGCCGGATTCAACCTACAACACCATCCACGAGAGGTTTGGAAGGTGGCTTAGAAGGTTCAGTGCTGGGGCGAGGAAAATGAGGGATCAATTCATACAACGTTCCGGACTGGGACTAAACCAAGTCCATGTACTGTGCACGGTTGATGGCTTGTTCCTCGATAACAGCACCTCCCATAGCCACATCTCTGGCGATGGGGGGCAACAATGAATTAGTGAACCAAACAGCTAACAATTGATCTGGAATGGGAGCTTTGATCAACCCTTGCTACCTCCTCCACTCATGAATGTGAGCAGATATGTGGGTGGAGGTGGTATGTCGAAGAGAAGTCAAAAGATCGGTACCAACCTCATAACAAATAGGTAGATGAAACTGCGTCAAAAACGTTGTTGTCAACGAGTTAAAATCCACAAATGAGTGTTGCGGGAGTTTGATATACCATTTTGCGGTCGTACCAGTTAACGTTCTATGGAAGAGTCATAGACAAATGGAATCATCCATCAAGGAGTTAGACAAACACAATGGATGGAAGGTCATTGCGTGATTTTTGGGATCTTCACCTTGCTTCCCGTCAAACTTTGGAATGTCCAACAACAACTTAACTGGAATGGCAGGCCACAAAGGATCATGTAGAATGGGATCGTTGATCAACTTCGACAAATCTAGCAAATCCAATGTTGTCAAAAAAGGGAGCTGCCTATTTGGTTGTGGGTAGTTGTGATATTGGTATGGCATGGGAACCCTAGTAGGGCCATAGGTCGGCCGGTCTTGTCAATGGAAACCCAAAAATGGTTGGTAGTTGGGAATGTTCTTCCCTACTAAAGGTTGAACAGGGTTAGGTCTGGCTTGAGGTTGATAAGCATGTTGTGTCCATTGATTTGAAACACCACCTGGATAAGGTACATACAGGGGGTTATTATAGTGCGCCCCACTGTAGTATTGAACACCAACATAAACTTGTTGAGGATGAGCCCAAGTAGATGCAGGTGTTGGCGAAATGGGACCATAACCACTAGATCCTACAACTGGAGGCGTGGCTCTCAAAACATTATGCAAAACAGACACATAAGGGCCTCTAGTTGTATAGAATGTCAAAGAAAAAGATTGCTTTCCAACTACATTAGGAAAACTCATGGAAGGCATAGAAGCACTTCTCGATGAAGGATTTAAAGTTGAATTCGAGGCAGATTGTGAAATTGCCACCGGAGTGGTGTGTGTAATAAATAGAGTGTGCACTAAGTCTACCAATTGTGGGGGCAGGAGGAGCATTAGCCACAACTTAACTAGAAGGCATGCTCAATGGTCTACCGAGGATATAACTCGGTAGAAGGTAAGGGAAAGCTCTTCTGGTGGTAGGAGCCAACTCCATGGAAGAGACACTAGTGGCACTGGTAGAACAAAATTTAGAAATGGCTTGGCCTAGAGTGGTTCTGAGAATGGAGCAGTTGGACCAAACATAATAGCAACTAGATCGTCCGGATTGGGCTGGTTGAACATTGAACCTGTCGGGGTATGTATTGCAAAAGATGGATTTCGAGAAGAAGGTTGTCCTGCTATCGGTGGCAATGAATAGTCACTGATAGGATCATTACTCGGGAGAGAAAAATCTCTTTGTTCTGTCGTCATGAGGACTCCTTCCAATTCTGGAAGAGAGCCACTTCCTGCATCAGAGTTAACATCCATCTCTTGGTCCATATGAGATCGGGTCGTAGGGTTCAAAGGATATTCTGGTGATAATCCATGTATCCAACGAGATCGTCTCCAAGAGTATTCAACGAGTTTGTTAGGTCAAGTTGTTTCTAAAGAACCTCTAACTAAATTAGACAAAACAAGCACTACTCAAACTAAGGCAACAAAAAAACATGTCAGAGGAGTGGATTTAAGGTCTAGATCCTCACAAGATTTGTCAAACCATCACAACTCGCTATGTACCGCAGGGTCCAACAGTAGAGTGCGATAAGGAGGATTGGGACCGTACCCTTGCTTGAATACCCGACTACCAAGACGGTACGTGTGTAGTAATCTCCCCGAGTGTTGTTCTCGATGTATTGCGACGATGAGACGGAAAAAAAGCTTTGCTCATATGCTCTCATGATCCCTAAAGTTGTCTCTCGATATACACAAGGTACGGGGGAGCTCCAATCTGTAGTAGTGTTGTCTAATGCACAACCATACGAAATGGGCCTTCCTATATATCGTCGAGTATGTGAAGTATCTTTTTATATAGCACAAAGGTGCATAAAAGGTCATTCGATATACCAACGTGTACGTGGAAGAACCGCATAGTCCTCGGGATGCAGTGCAGGAATATAACGACAACTCCTACGCTTAAAGACATCGGAACACGTCTCTAACCTATCACACTTTGCTAATAAATTTTACCCTAGGATAGTGCGTTAATTTTATCTGAATGGTTAGGTAAATGCATGAGGTGAATATCTAGACTAGTAAACCATGCAGAGATGAAGATGCAGATAATTCACTTTATCATTTAGTGGCTGCCCTACCTAAGAGAGGGAAAGAGGTTCAATTTTCTTTGAACACAAAATAAATTCCAAAATTGAAATAAAACTACTATTATTTTGTTCCAAACAAGCAAAACAATGTCTTCTACTTTAATCGAAAAGAAATTAAGATCTCTAGTAACGGATTGAAAAGATCACTAAACTTTTCACACAAAAGTCTTCAAATTTTTTTAATCAAAAGCAAAGATGAAACTAAATGCAAAGAATTTTTTGTTCTTTTAGTTGTAATAAGAAGGAAAATTACAAAATGAACGCTTGAGAGTCTATACAACTAATCAAGAGTCCTTCTCTACAAAAATCTTTATGAATTTTCAAAAAAAAATTGTAAAAGGAAAAGCACACAAAAGACCTTTTACAACTAACGAATAAGAAATGAAAATTATATTTTCTTTTCTTGCCTAAACAACATAGATCAAAGATCTATCTAAACTAAATTCATTTCAACATGCCAACCCTTTAATCAAAGACAACTACGGAGCTCTTAAAGACCAAAATCAATTACAATTCTCGAAAAGAAAAAAAATCAAGAATACAATCACTCACAGGATTCAGATGATCAATGTAACTATCATAGTTATACCTTTAAAAACCAAAAAATGTATCTAAGCATCAAACATCAGACTGGTGTCCCAGATCTTACCTGGTACCACGAGTTGTTGGGTTGCACCAGAGCATTGGAAGTCTGGTACCGCACCCTGTAAACAAAGACAGAGCGGTGGCGCCTCTCTCTGCTAACTGACAAACGGCGGTGGCACCCCAAGTTGCACAAGGGAAAAGAGTGGTGGTCGCACTTATTATCCAATCCAGGTGCGGTGACCCAATTTGATATTTGAAAACATAAAAACGCGAAGAAGTGAGTTAAAGTCCAAAATATGAATCTAAATGTCGTCTGGAATAGCATAAAGAATTGAAGGTGAGCAGAGGCAGATTTATCAAATTCGAAGTAGATCAGATCTATCAATTGAAAATGAAGATGAAGATTTCAACTTACTTAAAAGACCAGGAATTCGAACTCCCCAACAAAGTCGCCACTTTTGTTTAAGGAAAATCTCAGTCAATGCGGACAAAGATTGTTTCCCTAGCCTGAATGGTTCAGATCTAGAAAAAAACTAACTACAATGCAAAGAAACTTTCCCTAGAAATCTAGATCACTTGAATTAAAATGCTCCCATACCTTTCAATAGGTGGATCTATCGATCTGAACTTGTTGTGTTTGAGCTATGTAGTGAATGGACCAACAATAGACAAAAGAACAAATACCACATGAGAGTAATAAGATAATCTATACTTCTATGTTGATGACCAAGGAGAAGAACAATAAACAGAGCATTACACTAAAATAGACAATGTTTATGGAAAAGAAAACAATGCTTGTATCAATAATCAAAAGGGGAGAGATCACAACCAAGCCTTGGTGTTGGGAGCTTCTACCAATAAAACATTGCCTCAAGCTTCACCTTGCCTCTAATGACTCCAAGAAGGTTTGGGATTATTTGACCAAAGTCTTGATGCTTCAACACAATCCTCCTCCCTTTCCCATGATTGAAGAGCCAATATTTAAAGACTATAATGGATAGGATGGGTTGAGGATTCAAAGGAGAAAGTCGTGGGATCATCCCAAGGATAAAGGAATTTGATTTCCATCTGTCCAGATTTTTAAGGATAAGGTTCCACAAAGGTCCCTTCGAGAAACTTCTCGAAACTTCTTCTTTTTTTCTTTTTTAAGATGGGCACCGCACTTTGCAGAAGGGAAAAAAACAGTGTTATGGGGTACCGCCTGCTGCATGAAGGCAACAAGTGGCAGCACCGCACATTGTAAGTGGGCAAGGTGCATTGCTGGCTTAGGTACCTCCTATTGTTAGCTGACAAATTGCAGTGGTGGCTCAAATCATGGAAAAATACTAGGGAATAATCCTCCTTTCATTTCTTCACTTCAGGATTAGAGCAAACCATAGGATACCCATCTCATAACATGACAATGACAAAATTTAGGTGTAACATATTCTAAAATGTCAATCTCAACTTTCAAAAATGCAAAACTAAAGTCTGAAAGTGCCATATCAAATTCAAAAAGGATAAAATCCAATTCCAAAATGGTCCATATCAAATCCAAAAATACAGTTTTCAAATCTAATATTGGTGCTTTTTCGAATTGGATTTTGCATTTTAGAAACCTCAATTTTGGACATTAGAAACATTGATTTTGGCTTGCTTTCGAAGGAGTTTAGACTAGAATTGATTCAAATATAATGAAATTGGAGTTATGTGTCTAATGCTCCACTTCCCCAAGCCTCCAAAGTTCCGACACTTCTAAGCCATGTGCTCCTCCAAGTCCATCTCAACTACATGATCACTCCCTCAACTCAAGCATCCCCAAGTCGAGACTCGAGAATAAACCTCCATGCAAGTGTCCCCATGCAATCGTAGGCTCAATGTTGTCCTCTAGATGCCCAAAGTTGAGTCTACTAAATCAAGTCACACTCTTGAATAAACAACCAAACTCCATGTGCTCAGTGCATGAAGAAACAACCAAACTATCTAGGTTTCCAACCCTCAAGGAAAAAATCCAAGCATCCATACAAAGTCAAGCAATCATTGAGCAAGTCATCTCCCATGTGTATACCCATTGTTATCAAGTATATGTGCAACCCTTTCGTCTCGACTGATGGCAAACTAACAAGGCTCATTCAACAAATTCGAAAGGAATGTAGTCATTTTGCAAACTTGAATGCTTTCATGTCCTAAGGACTCTCAACAATCAAGCGAATCAATTAGCCAATGAGGCCTCCATGCATGATATAAGTTTAAAAAAAAGTGGATATCCTCTTCTCTTGAATTCCTTAATCACTTGTTTAATGAATAAACCCATAAATCACATAGCTATTTCAATTCATGGCAAGCGGCAAGCAACATTCATTATGAAAGAACAAGAACCAAGTCTCACTACGCCCCTAGTATCGTCGCACATGCCAAACTTAATGGAGTAGCCATTTCAATGGGAATTGGATTTTATCACAAACATAGTTGAGATAATGGGAATTGCGGGTAGAAGTCTACATTGTAGCTCTAAAACTCTGTTGTTGGTTGAGGTATACCCTATGGATTACACTTCATGTAATAATTCTAGTTCGAATCTGGACTCGATACCCTCTTTTCATTCCTAGCTTGTCTCTATTCTACATTTTTGTTCTCATTCTATACCTAGCTTTGAAACAAAGGAATCAACCCAAAATATCTTAGGGAATGCAATTCATCATTCCAATGGTTTGAGAACAACCTTTCCTATAGAAAACGGGCAAGATTGGGAGGCATTTTCACTTGTTGGGGGTCTCATTCCATCAACATTGAAGAGGTAAGGCCTTTCCCATTACATAAAGTTGTTCAATTCTTTAATCTTACACCCTATTGTGACTCTTGGCATATTGGGGAAATTATAGAGGATCCTATAAAAAGATTGTATGTGGGCTTGTGATTAAATTGGTAGCAAATATGTGTTCCTCTAGGTATTATGGATAGCGATAACCACCATGGCATTGTCATTGTTGTGAGACTATACATTCACAAATATATTCGTATACATTAGTCTAATTGTAGACAACAAGACCTCCATTTTCTCATCCACTAGCAAAATTTACTCCCAAGAACACCGGAACTCAAAACCAGTATAATAATGGAGATTGTTGCAATAAAAAGGGAAAATTGATATGCTGAAAGTTCAATGCATGGCTCTACATCAGATGGTAACATAGGAATACTCAATCTGTGGCTTCAAATGCAAGAATCTATGTGGTTCAATGACCATAAAGAACAAAAAAGGCTATGTCCATCAAACTTCAACGAATGTGGACATGATTGGAAACAACCAAAAAGCCTCTTCCTCTCCCAAGGAACAAGATGAAGCATACAATAGTCTTTTTTTAATATAAAATCACGATTGTTAAATATTGCAAAATTTACTTAATATGAGGAGTTTTTTTGCATGTTTTATACAAGCAAAAATAGCAAATCCCGAACAAAGGATAAAAGAGTGGTTTTAATAGTTTTACAAGTTTGACAACTTTTGAGGATAAGACTGAGATTGTTCCCTATTTTTTATTGTATTATTATGCTAACTAGTGAAGTTACAACACTATTCTAATAAGAATCTATAACCATTCCTATCTCAAAAAAATAAAAAATAAAATGTAACATAAGTGGGGCAAAATGGTCAATACCTAAATACCACTAGGTAAAAATTGTCAAGAAAATAATTACATAAAAATATTAATAATAAGTTTTTTAATCATGATATTCGTAATCCTTCTAGTAATGGAACAAAGTTTTTGGCATTTATGTTAGCAATTTTTTTTAATTCTCATAATGTTTACCTATACCACATGAAGGATTTTAAGCTTTTCAAGTCCAATCCATTTAGTCTATTTTGTGTTATTCTCATGTAGAATACTTAGATAGGTCGTAAATAGAATACTTATAAATAATAATAGTAATAATAATTAGGATATAGACAGTTATAGCAAAGGTAGTAATCAATAAAAAGGTATTCATGAAGAGGTATCATCGCAATATAAATATGCCTCAACTTATGTTAATAATTACCATTTATGCATAGAATCAATTTATTATTGTGCTGGGGAGAAAATGAGCGATGCATACACCTCAAACTGTAATTGCATCAAAAGATGTTAGTTCTACAGCCCAGTATGATAGAGATGTCACATATATGGGCAACACTTACATGATCATATATTGGTTTCAAAAACATATATAATAATTGTAACAAATAATAATAATAATAATATAAATTAGCCAAATACATAATAATTGTAACAAATAATAATATAGATTAGCCAAATACATCTACAAATGGAAATAAAAGTATCTACATGTATATAAAAGAGATTTGATTTGTAATCCTAAAATTAGGACTGATATATCCTAATATTAGAACTGATATATAAAGATGAGTTCTCCAATAGGTTGAACTGGATAAAAGTAATTGCCTGGCTAATAATACTTGCTCCGACGCTGGTCTTTTCAAATGAAGGAAGGCCAGGACCCGACGATAGCCTCTTTGTCGAAGCACATAAGTAAGAAAAATAGATGTAAACAGATGCGGGTAATAAATCTTATCATATCTTCTCGGATGTAGAAATGATATTATTGACAAGAGATAAACCTGATTAAACATAATAAATATATTAAAATCCACATAGAAATATTATTACAACGCAAATATAAATACCTTAATATTATCAAAACTGTACTTTTATGTATGCATATCTACATACGTTTTGAGTTCTGAATACTATTAAGTTTAGTGAGAGTACAACCAACCTCTAGATCAATATTAAATTATCAAAATTTATACCTCAAAAAAATTGATTTCCTTTGCACTTAATAGATCCTAGGTTAACATGAATCTAAGCCGGTAATAATTACAATCCATACACGAAACAACCAATTAATCTGTGTTGGGAAAAAATGATTGGGGATATGTTATTGAGGGCAATGTGTGAAAAGCAACCACTAGATACAAGCATAGCACTAAAGACAAGCAAGATCCGTCAGAAGCAGCCACTAGGTACGAGCATAGCACCAAAGACGAGCAATATCTGGGTCAGGATCTAAATGGAGTGGTGGTGGCAATGGAAGGAGTTTTTGGTAGCCACTGTCACAAAGTCGAGAGAGAGGGGAAGACAGACATTGCCGCTTCTCATGTAGGAAGTGTTGATATAAAGTTGCCAATGTTGCCTGGGGATAGATACCACCATTTTTACTCTTACTATGAAAGTTAAAGAGTGGGACCCCCTCTTAATGAGGCACATATTTAAACTCGATATTACTTTTGCTAGAAGTTTTGGGCCAAGTACTATTCTGTACTTCTGGACGTCATTGTTGTTCCTGTAGATATAAGATGATCTCTCGGATGGATAAACATGTTTTATATCAAGGAAATGTTTTACCATGCTACCAAATATTTTAGTGTGTTTGCATGGAATTTTTTCCACCTGAATACAGGTATTTTAGCGGTATATGAGCCGGGGTGGGGGGAAGTTACAATACCTGCTATGATGCAACGTAACTTGCAATGACGATCGTAAGATTTACAGCTGATCAGTGATCTTCTATCCAGATTATGGATCATGTGGATTATGATCTTGCTACAACATGAATCATACTTGTATGTAAATTGATTACATGTGTCTCACAAAACTTCATGAGTAGGACTAGTAAAACTTATAGCAGACATAACCATGTTCAGCAAAAGAAGGATATATGAAGTGGTGTCCAAGCGATGAAGAAAGCACAACACGGGCAAAGAAGGGGATACTATCGGATATTCAATTTCAGAATGCAGTTATTACCAACCGTGATCTCTACGTAGGAGTCAAAGAATTGAAGTGGTTATCTTTGAACCAAAAGAAAAATTCAGACTTCATTCTTCAACTCCTCAATAATACAAAACTCTACAGTAACTATAAAATATACTTTCCTCAATCTAGAGGAAACACTCAAACAACTTGTGTACCAAAATTAAACTGTGTAAAAATCTACAGCAATTCTTCATACTTGTAACAGAAGGAAGCTATTAAAAGTTGGCTACTTTCCTGCCAAAAACTAACTGAAAAATAGACACCTTATCATGTGTTCCCTTAATATTGCTTAAAAATAGTGCAAAATGGATAGCATAAATCCAGAGTCTTGCAAGAGGGGCAATAAATTCAAGTCTGGTAAATCTTATTTATTACATTTAAGGATACTGAAAAATCACTGAAGCATTTGTGAAAACAGTGAAAACACACACACACACCAGGATATTTTCATAAGCACCGAACCTTTCTCAATTCCATAAATTACCCTCTTATTCCAACTGTCAGGGTCATCATATTAGAATGTCAAAGGCATGAGTTGCTAGTGGGATTGCAGATGAGTTGAGTTTGTATAGAATTCAAACAAACAGAATGAAAAGGAAGAACGGTAGCAGAACCAGGGGCAGTAGCAATGAAAAGGCAGATTTTAATTCATTTTCTCAAGTTTAAAAAATGGTCGTAACAAATGCTATTTGATAGATAACCTTGGGGACAGATCAAAAAACAAGAAGAGATGAGGTGTTTCTTACCAAAATGACTTGTTTTGTTGGCTACAAGACTGGAAAAAATGTTTATGCTACTGTATCAACCTCCACAATAGCAAACTTAAACATGGGTGCCTAATATGATGTTTAAACAAAAACGTGAACTGGTGCCATGTTTAGCTTGCAGAAAAAAAAAAAATTACATCAGAAACTTTTATAGTTTTTGTTTCGACTGATGAAGTTAATTCTAGCATTAAACACTGCTTCTAACCAGTTCAAATCCTATATGACTCTCTATCATAAAACCTGAATCTCCAAAATTACAAAAAATTACTATGAATTTGTTCAAACTGAGGCAATGAAAACTCTGGGCTACTTTGAAAATGGATCTTATAAAATTAGCGTATAGATGCAACAGAGAAAATTATGACACGACAGTCCACTGATCACTCTTTCAGAAGAGAAGATACATGTCGAAGTCCATAAAACAATTAAGAAGATATTCTCAACTTTTTCTTCGGCATAATAAGTTCATCATCACTATCTTTATCGGAATCATCAGCCCTCTTTTTCTTGGATTTTGTAGAAGCTTTGAAAACATCTTTATGAGAACTTTTCTTTTCTGAAATGTGACAAGCTTCCTTCACAGATGTAGACTTCACTGGGGTTCCTACCTTTGATTGTTGTTTTTTCTGTTTTTTGTTGAATGCCTTCTTTGCCTTCTCTGGAGATAACAAACCATGCTCCATCATCCTGTGAATAAGCTATGTCAAACTTTCCATTTAATCAAAGTAAGACTTTATTATCAATTGATATTGGAATTAGAAAATTCCAATCTTTACAGGTATAATTGGATTGAATTTTCTATTTTTAGTACTAAACTGTTTGAGAAAAGTCTCTCTGTGAAAGAAAATCGCAGATGTTGAACTAGTTTGGGAAAATCATAATAGTTTCCTCAATTAAAAAATATGAAAGTAAATGCTTCAGTTAAAAATAAATAACAGAAGCTAGTCATAGAAAAATGTTTATCTGCATGAAAAATATACAAACAGTCCTGTTTAAGAGAACAGACAAAAACATAGCAGCTTCCCTAGTTTAGTAGACTTTGTGACTGCTCCAGTTTTCAGATCATAAAAGCTAGGTCTTTTGAAAAAACAATCAGAAACTGTTTTTGAGATTGAACTCTTGAATATCGTTGTGTGCCAAAGAGAAAACTAAATAAAGCAAATGGGTTTTGCAGGCAGTGTCTCTAGGCCTAGTTTCCACTATACTGAAAATTTTAAATGCTGGGTTGATATGAAAATGTGATAAGCACTTTAACTGATGTCAAGGACATTCTACAATAGTGTCTTTGCAGTCCTGAAAACCATCAATTTTCAGTACTGCAAACAAATAGAAAAACATATAACAAAGAGAGATATAATCATTCTTGATAGCATATTTTTTACTCAGATTATATGACGGTTTCTCTGAAAGTTACCAAATTTATCTTCCAAGTCAATGAACTCTATAATATTTTGTTAACAAAAGAATAGGCAATAATTATGATACTGTTAATTTGCACATGGATAGAAAGCTATTGGTGATTAGTGTCCATTGGTGGATGAGCAAAATGCTAACCTTTAGACTGACTTCAAGGAAGATCTAGAGACAAACCCAAGCATTGCAATATTCAAGGAAGATCTAGAACCTAATATTTTTGTTGCACATACCAAATGATTACCAATTTTCAAGCAAGGTTATTTGATTCAACAAGAGAATATTCTCAAGTAGTTCTATAAGTTGAAAAACGATCAATAGGGATTGAAGTCTTGTGGAATCCATGAGAGTCCAGGCATAATAGGATTTTCATTTTTTTTTCCCATAATGAAATACAATTATCCATCTCTCATGGTTTAAAAAAAAATTCTCAATATTTGCATGGGCAAGTGAAATTCCACCACTCAAGATTAACATATATGTTAAAAATTTCATCTTTCTTCCCATCCTGTCAATTACTAAACCATTATTCTTTTGTCACGTGAATCCAATGTTGGAAGTCCAAAGGCACATTAACTAAGTAATAATGAGATGAAGGCAGGAATCAAAAAGAATCTTGGGTACAAGGATACAAATACAGATACAGAGATGGATACAAAGACATGAACATTTAGAAATACATGAGGGTTTTAGAAACAATGTTGACACATAAACAACAAAATACAAGAAATAATCCAGACATGGCAAAATAAGTAATTCATGCACTTCAACATGTATAGTATTTCAACATAATAATAAATACTCTTTAGGTGATAATATATTACACATGTTTATTTAATGGTTATGTAATAATCCATCCCCTCCAGAAATGCTTTGACCTCAAAGCCTAAGTAGGAACAGGTTCTATGCTCAAAGAGTTTCTCACTCATCGATAGTTCTGTCATCAAGCAAATTCTTCCGTTTGATAAGATGTTCGGTAATATGTTCGAAAAAACATGGTTATATGAAAGTATCCAAGATTCCTTACAGTACTAATTTTCCTTCTTTGACAAACACTAGATGTTCAGCCTGAAATAGAAGTTTGCATACCCAATTCCGGTACTTGAAAGACATCATGCAATTTCTCTTTGATTGGGGCATCCAAGGCACATGAAAGCTGTCCAGTCCTTTTTTGAACATGGTGAGTGCTACCCCCCATTTTCAATGTGGGTGCCCTAATGCATTTTTGGGCCTATCCTAAGGAATCTGGACACTTTACAGTTGTTCTGGGTATTCCTAAAGTCATTCTGAGCATGTTAAAAGCCTAGAGGAGTACCTTCTGATACCTTACAGTCCTAATAAAGCTGTATGGGCATGATGAAAGCATTCTGGGCAATTTCTTGTGTTAATTTTCCCTAAGCAGCATCGAGAGCCATTCTCTTAGGAGAATGGGTACATCCGGTCAAGAACCAGGATGCAGAACCAATCTAGCACTGGGGGAACTCAGCATTGAGCTGAGTAGCCATTCTGTTGAATGGAGACATCTGATTAAGGACCAAGATGTGGAACAAGTCCAGCACTGGGGGAACTCAGGCTTGAGTTGAGTAGCCATTCTGTTGAATAGGGACATCTGGTCAAGAACCAGGATGTGGAACCAACCCAACACTGGGGGAACTCAGCCTAACTAAGTGGCCATTCTTTGAATGGAGGCACCTGGTCAGTTACCAGGAAGATGAACTAGTCTAGAACTGGGGGACTCAAACTAGGGCTGAGGGCCATTCTCTGGGAGAATGGAGGCACTTGGTCAGTTACCAAGTATTTGACCTTGGGTCAAATTATGTAACCTCTGGCTGAGGCACCTAGTTAGTTACCAGGACATCACTATAAGTCCTAGACCGGGTCTAGGCATGTGAGACACTCCTACCCTCAATCTGTGGGCTTTGTGATCCTCTCTAAGGATTAGCTACCCTTGGTTAAGACACCTAGTACTCGATCTTGGTGGCACAAGGAGTGTGAGATAAAAGCATTAGTAATTCTCTCTTTTTATGATGATGTACTTTGAGTGGGTTTGAAGGACCCCTATGACTACTTGTTTTGATGACAGGGAACTTGAAGAAGGCTAAAGGTAAAAGTCAAAAATACATAAGGACCCTTGGACCACTAAGGAGTCAAAGTGAAAATGCAAAAAGACCTTTAGTATCACTAAAGGTAAAAATCAAAAGATAAACGAATAAAATGTTATTATTTTATTCTTTTGAGTTTTGGTCCACATCCAAGTAAATCAAAGGCTATAAAAGAAGATCAACTCCAATTCATTTGTATACACTTACTCATCATCATTAAGCTACTCCAAAAGAGGTTTTCATTGGTTCTTTAAGGAGAGAAGATCTTTGGTGTTGGTTTATGCCCTAGCATGGAGATTTCTAGCTAGGGCATCTCCATCTTCATACTTCAGTCACACCCTAAGCAACTAGGGTATCTTCATCTTCTTCCTCACGAGATAGGGCATCACCCTAAACCCTCACCACAGCTACAGTTCCTCTTCACAGGAAGCCCTCCTTTTCGGGAATCCTCCTTCTGGTTGCTAACAGTCTCGGGCAGCACTCCTTTCTCCACAGGCAGCCTTTTCTCCAACTCGGGCAACCCTAACATGCTGCCATCACCTGCAAGCAGCTGACAGTACTTCACGGGCAGCTCCATCAGGTCTCGAGCAGGCAGACAAAGGGCTCGGGCAGTACACCCACTGCCCTAAATCTGTCACAGAGATTTCGGGCAGGTGCAGGAACTTCTCGGGCAATAGAATCGATTCGGACAAATCCGAGCAGGCAGTTGAGGATACAGGCAGCAAAGAAATAAGTCTAAGCAGCTCCGAGCAACAGGAATTCAATCCCGGGCAACAAGAAAATTAGTCCGAGCAGTAGGTCTGTGATCCAAGCAACTCCAAAATTATTTTGGGCTGATCGGATTGACAAATAAAGTCTAAGAGACCGAGTCTTTTACAGACACAATCATGCTAGAACATTTATTACAATTCCCCCATAGGGTATGAACATGTGATATAGTACAACAAGCACTTCTCAGAAGTACTTCCAAAGGTCTTTTGGAGTCCGAACAAGTTATCTTTGTCCGGTTCACCAAGCTCACTTGATAAAAAACCACTAAGTACAACTTAGGTGGTAACAGAAGGAAGAATTCAGAACACGGCTACTAGCACCAAGGAAGGAAACATTGCTCTTACAGCTAAGACAAGGAAGTTCAAGAAGCCCTCCCCTCAGAAAAAGAAGGGAAAGAAACCACAAGGTAAGCACATTGATGTTTCAAAAGTGGAATGCTATAATTGTCATAAGATTGGGCACTTTGCTAAGGATTGCAGGCAGCCCAAGAGGAAGTTCAAAAGAAGATTCCAAGCCTCTGCTGCAGAAGAAGAAGAAGAATACCAAGACTACCAAAGAAGATGAACCTAGAAGGCAATATTACTTGATCTCTACTCTTTATGGATCCATCACTGACAGTGTTGACTCTTGGTTAGTAGATAGTGGTGCCTCCAGACATATGACAGGTAATCATGGAGCACACACTAGCTACAGAAAGAAGAAGTTCACTACTCAAGTGGAACTTGGAGATGACTCCACTTACAATATTGAAGGAGTTGGCTCAGCCTCACTTCAACTTGATTTAGGCACGGTCTTTCATATTGATGATGTCTTATATGTTCCTGGTTTGAAGAAAAACCTCCTCTCTGTTGTTGGCTTAGAGGACAAGGGCTACAGAGTCCTCTTCATGGACAAGAAGGTCCTACTATGGGCAAAGAATGAGAAGTTAAGCTCAGCTGTACCAATTGGGGTTCGAGAGGGAGGTCTTTATAAGGCTTCCGGAAATTCCACACAAGCCTTGGTTCACCATACAGTTGATCCATGTGAGTTGTGGCATCGAAGGTTTGGACACCTTCACTATACACCTCTTCCAAGCCTGCAAAAGATGGTTACATGTCTACCAGAGGTTTCTCCCAAACATGATGGAATTTCCAAGGGTTGCACTCTAGGTAAAAACACTAAGAAATCCTTCCCCAGAAGCAAGAATAGATCTAAAGGAATATTGGATTTGATTCACTCTGACATTTGTGGGCCCATGTCTTCACCCTCCTTGAGTGGGTGCTTGTATTATGTCTTGTTCATAGATGATCATTCTCGAAAGTCATGGATTTACTTCCTCAAAGCCAAAAGTGAAACTTTTGACAGGTTCAAATATTTCAAAGCTCTGCTTGAAAATCAGACAGCCAGACACATTCGTATCTTGAGGTCAAATAACGGAGGTGAGTATGAGTCTAATGAGTTTGATAACTTTTGACGAGAAGCAGGAATCAAGAAAGACCTGACAGTGCCTTACAACCCTCAACAGAATGGGGTTGCTAAAAGGAAGAACAAAACAATCTGTGAAGCTGCTAAAGCCATGCTTACTGACCTTGAAATTCCTTTGTCTTTGAGAACTAAAGCTGCATTTATTGTTGTGTACATCCAAAACAGAAGCCCTCATGCCATCATGGGGGAAAAGACTCCAAAAGAAGTCTTCACTAGCAAGAAACCTGCACTCGACCATATGAGGATTTTTGGCACTCTGGTATATATTCATGTGTCGAAAGAAAAGAGGGCTAAGCTAGAGCCTTCAAGAAAGAAAGGCATATTTGTTGGTTACAGTGACAGCTCGAAGGCATGTCGCATCTATGTCCCTGGACAATGGTACATCGAAGTCAATAGAGACATGATTTTCCATGAGGAATCTGTGTTTCGTCAAACACAAGAGCTTTCAAAGGGAGATGAAGGACCTCCTTCCGATATCCCAGATTCAGAAGTTCAGAGGGAGGAAGAGGAATTTGAGAATCAAATTCCGAATGTACCTGAGGAACCTGAAAGTCCACCAAAAGAACTACTTGAAGTTCCTCCTTCAAAAGGAGACCTGCCTGGTACAAAGAAACGATACAAGAAGCTGAGAAGCATAAAGCTCCTCCCGAGACTTTTAGAGAAAGCATAAGGCCACAGAAGTACTCAGGTCTTATGAGCCAGCTCATCAGTGTTGAACCTTTCACATATAAAGAAGCAGCAAGTCAACAGGTATGGATAGATGCCATGACTGAAGAATACAGTTCAATCATGAAAAATGATGTGTGGGAACTTGTTCCCAGACTGACGGGAAAGTCTGTGGTAACATCCAAATGGCTCTACAAAATCAAGAATGTTGCTGATGGCAGCATTGAGAAGTACAAAGCCAGATTTGTAGCTCATGGCTTTACTCAAAAAGAAGGCATAGACTATGATGAGACTTTTGCTCCTGTCACCAGGTATATTACTATCAAGACCATCATTTCTCTTGCAGCAGTGTTCGGATGGAAGTTACATCAGATGTGTAAAAACAGCCTTCCTCAATGGCAAGATTGATGAGGAAGTCTACATTGAACAACCTGAAGGCTTTGTGACTGATGGGGATAAGTCCCATGTGTGTAAACTAAATAAAGCCTTTTATGGGCTCAAACAAGCTCCAAGAGTCTGGTATGCGAGGATGGATGGATTCCTTCACAGCTTGGGGTTTTCCAAAAGTACTACTGACTCCAATCTATACTTTAAGGTTGTTCATAATCATATCTTCATCCTTGCCCTATATGTGGATGACTTGTTCCTTACAAGTGAGGAACAGTTGATAGCACAGTGTAAGAGGCATTAGAGGAATTTTGGGGTCTAAAATGGGCCTCCTAAGGAAAATAATAAAATAATAGTTAAAATAATAAAATAATATTGATTAATTTTGGAGGAAGAAAGAAAAAAACTACTTTTTGTGTTCGTATTTTCGACATATTTCATTGTGTTTTTATTCAAATTTCGATTGGGAGAGCTCGTTGGATGCGGAATTTGATTCCGCATCCAACGAGTACCCACACTGCATACTTTTGACGGACCCCGCTACCAA
>LPNX010496139.1:1261897-1408697 GCA_001517045.1 Pseudotsuga menziesii | reverse complement strand
TGAAATTCTATTGGTTCTTGAATTCCAACTCACAAAAACTTATTTTGGCACGTTTTCTTATAAGGCCCATTTTAGACCCCAAATTTCCTCTAATGGGAGCTCACCGCTGAACTTGAAATGAAGGATCCTAGTCTGATGCATTATTTTCTTGGCCTAGAGGTCTGGCAAAAGCCAGGCGAGATCTTCTTGCCACAAGGGAAGTATGCAATGGACATCTTGCAGAGATTTGGGATGCAAGACTACAAGTCCATGAGCGTACCCATGACAACCAACTTGAAGAACTTACGAGACTCGACCACCAGTTCACAAGATGTGGACTCTACTCTCTATCGACAGCTCACTGGATCCTTGATGTATCTCGTACACACAAGACCAGATATTTGTTACACAGTTGAATGCTCTGAATCAGTTCATGTCCAATCCGAATCACATACACTGGGTAGCTGCCAAACATGTACTCAGATATGTGTGAGGTACTATCACTTATGGGCTCAAGTATACTTCTAGTAATGGAGTATTCTTAGCAGGATATGCTGACTCGGATTGGATTGGCAATGCAGTAGACCGAAAAAGTACTTCAGGTTACTGCTTCAGTATGGGATCTGCAATGATCTCTTGGTCTAGCAGGAAACAGGGTTCCATAACACAAAGTACAGTTGAAGATGAGTATATTGCTGCAAGTGATGCCTGCAAGGAAGCATTTTGGCTTAGGAAACTACTATCCGATATCTTCAGTGGAAAGCTTGACTCAACAATTATTCGTTGCGATAGTCAAAGTTGCATTAAGCTTTCAAAAAATCCGGTGTTTCACGATAGATTGAAACACATTGAAATGAAGTATCATTTCATCAAAGACCTAATACAGAGAGGCACTCTGAACTTGCAGTACATCCATACAGACGAACAGATTGCAGATATTCTGACCAAGCATCTAACAACAACAAAGGTTGTGCACTTTCGTGACAAACTTGGCATGGCAGAGAATACCTCTCTCACTGAGAGGGAGTGATCATTTTTCCTAAGCAGCATCCAAAGCCATTCTCTCAAAAGAATGGGTACATCTGGTCAAGGACCAAAATGTGGAACCAGTCCTGCACTGGGGGAACTCAACCTTGAGTTGAGTAGCCATTTTGTTGAATGGAGACATCTGGTCAAGGACCAAGATCTGGAACAAGTCCAGCACTGGGGAATCTCAGCCTTGAGCTGAGTAGCCATTATGTTGAATAGGGACATCTGGCCAAGGACCAAGATGTGGAACTAGTCCAGCACTGGGGGAACACAGCCTAGAGCTGAGTGGCCATTCTTTTAATGGAGGCACCTGGTCAGCTACCAGGAAGATAAACTAGTCTAGAACTGGGGGACTCAGCCTAATGCTGAGGGCCATTCTCCAAGAGCATGGAGGGGCTTGGTCAGTTACCAAGTATTTGACCTTGGGTCAAATTATGCAGTGTATGGCTAAGGCACCTAGTCAATTACCAGGACATCACTATAAGTCCTAGACCAGGTCTAGTCATGTGAGACACTCCTACCCTCGATCTGTGGGCTTTGTGATCTTCTCCAAGCATTAGCTACCCTTGGTTAAGACACCTAGTACCCGATCTTGGTGGCACAAGGAGTGTGAGATAAAAGGATTAGTAATTCTCTCTATTTATGATGATGTACTTTGAGTGGGTTTGAAGGATCCCTATGACCACTTGTTTTTATCATAGGGCACTTAAATAAGGCTAAAGGTAAAAGTCAAAAATACGTAAGGACCCTTGGACCACTAAGGAGTCAAAGTGAAAATGCAAAAAGACCTTTAGTAGCACCAAAGGTAAAAGTCAAAAGATAAAAGAATGAAATGTTATTATTTTATTCTTTAGAGTTTTGGTCCACATCTAGGTAAATCAAAGGCTATAAAAGAAGATCAACTCCAATTCATTTGTATATACTTGCTCATCATCAGTAAGCTGCTCCGTAAGAGGTTTTCGCTAGTTCTTGAAGGAGAGAAGATCTTTGGTGTTGGTTTATGCCCTAGCATGGAGGTTTCTAGCTAGGGCATCTCCATCTTCATATTCCAATCACACCCTAAGCAACTAGGGTATCTTCATCTTCTACCTCACGGGCTAGGGCATCACCCTAAACCCTCACGGCAGCTACAGTTCCTCTTCACGGGCAGACCTCCTCCTTTCCAGGCAGCCTCCTTCTGGCTACTAACAGTCTCAAGAAGCCCTCCTTTCTTCACAGGCAGCCCTCCTCCTTTTCGGGAAGCCTCCTTTTGGATGCTAACAGTGTCGGGAATCCCTAACAGGCTGCCATCACCTACCAGCAGCTGATAGTACTTCACGGCCAGCTCCATCAGGTCTCGGGAAAGCAGACAAAGGGCTCGAACAGTACACCCGCTGCCCTAAATCTGTCACAGAGATTTCGGGTTGGTACAAAAACTTCTCGGGCGGGCACAAAAGGCAGGCAATTAAGGATACGTGCAACAGAGAAATAGGTCTGGGCAGCACGAATTCAATCCTAAGCAACAAGAAAATTAGTCCAGGCAACAGGTCTGTGATCCAGCCAGCTCCAAAATTATTCTGGGCAATCTCAGAAATATCTTCGGGCAACTACATATTGATCTCGGGCAGCAAGACCTAATTTGAATCTTCTGAAAAAAATTCTTGTGGCAAATTGCGATCATTGATTTAAGCCTATAAGGGTTTGAGAATTACTAAAGAACATTCATCTCATAATTTTGAGATTGAAGAACTCGAGTCATCTAATTTAAGAGATGAATTACTAATGCTTTTGGGGTTTTTGTCCTTTAAAGGTTTCACCGTGAAAAACATCTTGTGTTCATGTGTGTGATGTTTTGAGTTATCTATTGCACTTGTCTTGTTATTATCTTACATTCTGCAAAATTTAAAAGAATACATGCTAATGCTAAAATTCAACATCTTGAAGTGACAGCAGTCAGCTATAGCAAACAGCCTCCTCCATCAACAACAAACAAACTCAATCTTCCAGTGGCAAATGGGCAGAGTTGAAATGATCTTTGAAGTTGTTGCAGATGGCATCCTTGGGAGCAGATATGGTCATGAGGGGAAGCTGATGTCAACCTTAAAAGGAGGCAGTCCTATAGCAGTTGATTTGACGGGATATTTATACACAGCTGGGGCTTGAGCTAGTAGTATTGGAACTGTTGGGCACACATTTGATGAGGACGTCTCTCCTAAAAGCCCCTTGGTCAACCAAAATGCACCCCTATGACAGTAATGTGCTGGATTATAACCTTGAGCAGAACCATATGTTTCAGACCTGTAACTACATTCTCTTCTCTTTGACTAGCAGCCCTAGCACAGAAGTGGAAGATTGATATGGTGGTGAACCTTCTCTAGCAAACTCAACAAAAATAGCGACCGAGTGAATTCTCCACCGTTGTCAGATCTAAGGCACTTGATTCGTGAATTCTCCACCATTGTCAAATCTAAGGCACTTGATTCATGACCTTGTTTCATTCTCGACCAGTTCCTTGAACGTTTTGAAACATCCAAATGCTTATGATTTCCTGTTGAGAAGACATACCCATGTCATCCTAGTATAATCGTCAATGAGTAGCATGAAGTATTTTTCACCATTCAATCCTTTGCTTTTGGTTGGTCCACATAAGTCAATGTGAACAAGCTCCAAAGGTTTTGTAGAAGAATGCTCTTTCGTCTTAAAATGCACTCTTGTTTGTTTTCCATGTTGACACTGTTCACATACAGAGTTAGCAGGTTTTGTAACTTCCGGCATATTTCGAACAGGTTGGTTTTTGTAGATTTTGACCAAATTGTCAAAATGTATATGCCCCATTCTTCTGTGCCAAAGCCACTTTCATCTTCTTTTCCCAAGTGACATTTTTCGGACTCAATCTCATCTAACACATATATATGTTGTTTGGAGTCCTAATGGCGGTGGCTACTAACCTCCTTGATCCTTGCTTTCTTATTTTACATCCTTCTGAGTTGAAGATGAGTTCATGTCCTTGATCACACATCTGACGGATGCTTAGCAGATTATGTTTCATGTTATCTACAAGCAAGACATTTTCAGCCAAGGAGTTTTTACTTTCGAGCTTTACTATGCCCTTTCCCAATACTTTTGTTGAATTGTTATTTCCAAACGATACAGATCCTTTATCCTTTTCAATATTGACGAAAGCATCTTTGTCACCTGTCATATGCTTGGAGCAACCGCTATCAACATACCATTTACCAGAGCCGTGATTCTCAGCTTGAAGAGCAATACCACATTCATAGTTGTTATTGTGTTTAATCCATACCTTGTTGGACATGTCCTCATTTCTTACTGTTGGTATCCTCATTCTGCAATTTCTGGCTATATGTCCAAAGTTGTTACACTTGTAACATTCTATTTCTAATCTCAAGGGATCAAATCTGTTGTTGTACTGTGGTCGTCTGAGGCTTGCAAGGTTATTCCTTGTCTCAAAGTTTCTTCTTTGAAAACAGTTTACAGCTTTGTGTCCACATCTTCCACATGTAAAGCAATGCCCATAAAAGAAGTATCCATACCTGGGAATATATGGAGGAGGTGCTTTTCTGAGATCTGATCTTTCTGCTGGCACTTCTTCTGATACAGGTTGTTCTGGCTGACATTCGATCTCTTCTTCATTCTTGTAGTCCTTGACAACTTCTGCATACCTTTTTGGCTTCTTTTCGTTATCTGTCAACATTGAGCTTGAGGCTTCATTTGTATTCTGCTTGTATCCTATACCAGTATTGTCGAAGAATGACTTTTGATTGCTGATGATTCGTTCTAGAACCTTGGAGTTGTTTTCATAACCCTTTGTGATATCTTTCGTCTATAGTTTGTTCTTCAGAGATACTACCTCAGCCTCATGATTCTCCTTTTCTCTTATATTTGTCATTAGTTGTTCAGTAAGAGAGTCTTCAACTCATTTGGCTTCTTCTAGTTTGGTCTTCAAGTCAACAATGGTTTGAACAAACCGTTGTGCCTCTTCCTTAAGCATTCTATTTTCCTTCCTAACTTTCTTCAGCTCTTTCAAGGCGCTTACAAGTTCTGCCTCAAGATCTACTTCTCCTTCATCTTCAGATTCTTCTTTACTATTATGATTCTTATCCGAGCTTATTGCCATAAAGAGTACCTTGTCTCGTTCATCGTCATCATCAGAATCACTGTCACTGTTATTGTCAGAGTCACCACTGGATGAGCTATTGTCTTTTTTTGTGTAGAGACTTTTCTTTTTTTGCAAACTTTCTTCTGTTCTTATTCTTGTAATTATTGTACTTCTTGTAGGATTTAAAACTGTCATCCTCTTCACCATCTGAGTTCTTTGCATATGGACATTTAGAAGCAAAATGACCTATCTTTCCATCAAAAAAACATTTAAGAGGTAGCTTACCTTTGTATTTTCCAGTGCCTCTCTTTAATTTCCGAACAAAGTGGGCTATTTCTTCATAATCAGATTCATCACTTGTCGGTTTGTCTTTTGTTGATTTGTTCTTCCCAGCTTGTTTGGAGGAGACCTTGAATGCTGCTTCCTTTCTTGACATGTCTTCATCTTCAATTCTCATTTCGTAAGCTACTAGAGTCCCATGCAGTTGATGCACTGTCATAGTCTTTAGATCTATTCTTTCTTCTAAGGCAGAGATCTTGAGGTTGAACCTTTTGGGAAGAGTTCTTAGAATCTTCCGAACAACTAGAATCTTCCAAACCTCTGATGGTATTCACGAGCTGATCAACCCAAAGAATATAGGCTGCTATGTCTTCGTCTTCATTCATTCTTAGCTATTCGAATTGTCCCCTGTAAGTCTAAAGTTTGGCTTCCTTGACTTTGTTGTCTCCTTCATATGTGGTTTGGAGTTTGCCCCACATTTCCTTTGCAAAGGGACAGTTCATCACTTTGTTGAATACAGATTCATTTATAGCACTTAGAAGATGATTTCTGGCCTTCGAGTTGTTGTTGTATTGAATCAGCTCACTTGCATCAATTGGCACGGTCTTTGGTACTTTGTACCCATTCTCGATACTCTGCCATATTTCGATTCCTTGAGCTTCTATGAAGGCTCTCATTCTTATGCTCCAGAATGCATAGTTGCTCCCATCAAACAAGGGTGTTCCAGATTTGCTCTGTTTAGCAAACTTCCCCATAACTACCTTCCAGCGGTTAATCTGTTCTGAAGGAACCCGCTCTGATACCAATTGTTGAAATACTGAGAGGGGAGTGAATCAGTATTTGTACTATTTAAAATTTCAATCAAAAGCAGGTTGCTGATCACCAATCACAGCACATCGTCAATGTGTATAAAAATAACAAGATGCACAGTACACAATAGTTTTTGACATGGAAACCCAAGTTCTGGGGGTAAAACCACAGAAGCCTTTAAAAAAAAGTTTTCCATAAATAACTAGAAGGAGGGAACAACCCCCTTATTATATAGACTTCAATTTTCCAGCTTCAACTAGAAGGAGGCTACGACCCCCTGATTTACAGGCTACAACCTGAAGGAAGTTGCCACTCCCTAGTTTTCCGGTTTCAACCGGAAGGCGGCTACGACCCCCTTTCCTTGCCCCGTCCTGCCACCCTGATAAGAAGAAGATTGTCGAACCTGTGGACCTGTCACATACCAAACTTTGCTGCTGATAACCTCTGCACTGTAGTCACTGTCAAATCATCCCTGTAGTTATTACTGCCACATCATTTTTCTGCCCATGTCGTCACTGTCATATTAAACATCAATACTGTTGATCAAGCTACTCAACAACACTGCTGGTTACTGTCAAGACATCAAACAGCAAGGTCTTGACAAGTGCATGCCAAACCTTTGGATAACAAGCTTGTGACTATATATCAACTTTCAATGCATGCCAACCATCATATCATCAACCTTTACAAGTATACATCATCATCATGTAGGGTTTGCATCAAAGTGCACAAGGAGTGTACATGCCATCATCAATCATACAACATTATATCATCATAAATATATTTTTTACCACTGCATTATTCACCACTATATGCACCTAAGGTTCATCATCATCTTCATACCTTGCTTGTTCGTTCAATAGATCTGGGTTGTGTACTGAACATATCACTGAGCATGCTCAACATATCACTGATCATGTCAAGTTAAACATATCTCTGAGCATATGTGTAAGCATCATCAAGCATATCTCAAGAGTCAAAATATATCACACCATATCATTGTATATTCATCACTGTGTAGTATACCTTCTAGCTAAGCATGCACAACATCACAATGTTTATATTGTGTGAATTACTGACTTGGCTTACTTTGCATCCCTAAGATAGGAGACTGTCAACTTTTCAAGATTAGGACTGTCACCTTTAGCATTATGGACTGTGATCCTTCAATCTTCAAACATAGGTTGTCATAGCATTTAAAAACACTGTCAAACTTCACAAGATTTTGTACCTATCACCTTCCTTGAGGAATTTCGGGACTGTCATGTGTTTGAGGGACTGTTCAACCAGCAACAAGAAGAAGTTTGAGACTGTTGAGATGCTGCAAATTCGGACTGCTGCAAATTCGGGAACGTGGAAACCCTCCACAGGCTAGGTCTGCAAAACTTGAACTGTGGAATCCCCAAACAAATGTAGACGGCCACCAACACTGCTTATCAATTCATGTCATCTGTAGAAGGTCTTTAGGACTGTGTATGCTGTAGCATACTTCAGGTTCAGGTTGTTTTGTGACTTTACCCCAAGAAGAAAGTGTAGGGTTGTATACTTTCCCAAAACGCAGACCCCAAGTCTGCAACAACTCTTCTAAAACTTGGGTCTGCTACTAAACTCTGCCAGATTTCGGCTCTGCTACTAAACTCTGTCAAAAATTCGGGTCTGCTGCTAAGTCTACTGAAATCACGGGTCTGTTGTCTGCTCCTGCGAGTTCTCTGTTGACCAAAAAGATACACTTTGGATTTCCTCAACAATTGCAGTAAAATTTGGGCCTCCAATACTTCTTCAAAAGTGGACAGTCAGAAAGAAACCCCAAGCAAAAACATTGTTGATCATCTACTGTTGCTACCACCGAGGTTTCAACATTCAATTAGTTAGGGCATACTGATGTTGTAGATTCATGGTGTGGAAAAAAACCTCATGCACTAAGGTTCATAGCTGCTACAAAACAGTGATAAATGCCTCAGAAAAACTCGGATTATAGACCTTCTTCAAACCCAAAAATAAATAAATTCTGTGTCTAGAAAAACTCGGGTCTGCTCCTCTTTTGCTGCTGCCAAACACCCCACGAAAATACCTCAGATCACTGCTACTAATACTCGATAACCTCAGTCAACTACCCCGAAAATTCAGAGCTCTTTCACTACCGAAAATCACATTTTTAAAATTGAAACGTGATAGGGTATTTATATACGTTTAAGGAAGAGTATGGGGCCGACATCTTAAAGGTTATTTTTGTTTTAATCAAATTTTAATTTAATTCAAAAAAAAACTTTTGGGGCCGACTTGCTACCAAAAAAATTTCTTTAAAAAGATGTTCAACATTGGAGGAATAATGAGGATGAAGGGTTTTAGCAAATTTAATTTAATTTTTAATATCATTTTGATTATGTTTTAATACTTGTTACTTATTTCATGTTAGGGCATCTTTGCACAAGTTGGGGAAATACCAAGTGTTTATAGGGTAATATTTAGGATTAGAGTTTTAGGAACTTTAGTTAGGCCAACAAAGTTGCCACATACTTTATAAACATGACCATCAGGGTGTGGAGGTGCCTAGGCTTCTCCTAGGGTATCAGGACCTCTATAACACGCAAATGACCACTGAAAGGGTCATTCAGACTCTTCCAACTTCTTCAACCCACCAAGAACACGTTCTAGGGTAATAGAGCATGGTTGTGGTGCTGGGGAACCAATGACACAACTGGGGAACCATCGAACCAACTTGGGGGTACTTAACCATTCTACAGGGTGTTCAGGGCTTTTGCCATTGTCCCAAGGGCTCCAAGGGCTTCAGACTTGGGCTTGGACAAAGTCAAAAGGTCTCCTTTGACACTAACACTTACTCAACCCTCAAAGGCTCCTCAAGGAGCACCAAGACACACTGACACACACCTGTTGACATCAATGACAATCTATTCAACACTCCCTTCCTGCTGTTGACACCCAGCTACAAGAAGGCTCTCTCCTGATGAAATGTGATGTTTTTTATGAAGGATGAGTCTGTTGTTGTTGTGACTTTGTGGGGATGATAGTCTCTCCTTCTCGAAGAGATAGGCTGGTACATGCAGAGGATCTGACTCCTCCAAGACCCCTAGTGAATTGTTTTGCTAGAGAGGGTGACATTTCCTCTTTTGTTGGGAATCTACTGCTAGATGCCCTGAATGTGATGGCAATGAGCTGACGATCACCCAGTGTGACGTGCTAAGCCTGCTGAGAGATATGGTGATAACATGCAAAGGATAGACTGGGTTGAAGGGTCCCAGCGAATCCTTTTGGGTTTTCCAGCTATTCCCCAACTATAAAACGTGTACCTACAAATAGATAGTCTGTTGGTGCTAGATCACTCAATACGGAAGGATGCGGTGAATGCTGATAGTAGACCTGAATGGCCTACCCTGAAAGAGATTAGGGCAGATAGATTCCACTGCTGCTGCTGCAGCTCAAAACTCCAAATCAACAATAATAATCATAGATGCTTCCTTTGGTCCAATAACCCTTCTTAAATAGATTAGCATGCACCTTTAGGGTTTCATGTCACATTTAGGGTTTACGCTTCGCTTTTGCATGCATGCAACTCTAATTTCATGTTGCCTTTAAGCCTAAGAAAATTAGGCTTTCTTTACCATACAGATGACTTTTAATACTGAAAGAGTGTCCTGTTCTAATCTACGTAACAAATGTCCTTAGTCAATTCCATTTTATGCAGTACCGCTCGAACCTATGGGAATTAAGTAGGTTAGCGGGTGATTTGGTGCTTAAATAGAAGAGAACATTACACAAATAAAAAAGAGGGCATGTTAGTCCCTGAAGCATACTAGGCTAAAGGATAATATGTGACAGGGCGTGACGAGGTTCAAACTTTAAAGGTGTTATAGCTAAATCTGTATAAACCGGGATGAATTGCTTGCTTCTTGAATTTAATTATGAATAAAAGGTTATGAGCTAGTTTTGAACAAATAACATCATTCAAGAGGAATTTCACAGAGTATTGCAGTGTACTGAATAAGAATGGCTATGACTTAGCAGATGGAAAACAATTTAAAACACTAGAGGTGCTTGCAAGACAATTCTCTAATATTTAATGGTGAAAAACAAACTGAGCTTTATTTTAAAGAATTCAGCAGTTTGGAAAGAACTGTAAACATCTCAAGAACTTTGTATAAATTTGGCAGCATGATAGATATATAAACAATAGTAAATGAAAACTTCATACACTCACATATACGTCTAGAAATTGGACTAGAGGTCAAAGGAAATTGAAATCTCTATTAACAATCCCATATTCAACACTATCAGTATTAACAACACATATAGGGCCAAAGTTGTTGCTTAAGCTTTATTATCACATCAAGAGATATCTACATAGACTAGAAAAGATACGAAAATACAAATAGAAGAACAAAATTACAAAGGAGGAAACACTCTCTGCAATCACTCTGTAATCTTAATCTCATGAAAGTCTATAACATGACAAAAAGGTTCACCGACTCAACATTCTCCGAGAGGGCTCCTAAAATGCCAGCCTTGAATAATGAAATTCACTTACAATTTATAGAACTCCTCGAAGTAACTAAATTCAGTTGGACTTCAACAGACTTGTAAGTCTGTCACTTTCAGTGTAACTTTCTAATTGATTTCTCAGTGTTTACTTTCTAAATATTTTTGCCCACGCTTTTCTTTCTGCCTCTCGGCGGGGTGGTTTGNACTTGTAAGTCTGTCACTTTCAGTGTAACTTTCTAATTGATTTCTCAGTGTTTACTTTCTAAATATTTTTGCCCACGCTTTTCTTTCTGCCTCTCGGCGGGGGGGTTTGTCCTTACATGTACACATTTGGCTACGTAGCTGGTTGCCCCATCGCTTGACCTGTTAGTTGCACATTTGGAGGGATGCATGTTTGCATCAATTGGTGCATCATTTGGATGTTCACCTGCCCTCCAAGCGGCATAAAAGCCAAAGGGGTACGTTGACTCACAAACTGACCCGGCACCGTAGGATATTGTTGTTCGCTCGAGTCTCGATTGTCCTTGTGGCATAATAGAAGTCTACCCCATTTGGATTTTAGGTGGCAAAGCTATTTTGTAGTATTTTGACATTGACTGCCAGTCTCTTCCTATTGGCATTTGATGGGTCTTCAATGCCTCGAGGGCTATCTCAGCATCAGCGTGCTTTTCATATGATATGGAGCATAGATCCTTTAATAACCCTTTCATATTGATCCATATTTGGAATTGAGGCTTGAGACTTTCAACTACCTGATCACTTGTTATAAATCCTTCCAATGGATCGTATTAAGTTCATTTCTCTTCTGAGTCAATTTTGCCTGATATTTCTTCTTTGGGTATCATTTCCTCATTCCCATCCCATGGGTTAACCCCAACTTTATTACCTTATCGAACATCCCCTTAGAATTATTTATATCATCAGCCAGGACCTTCATATGAATCCGATTTCTTCTCAAAAGGGTTTGCTCCATAATCATCTATTTAGCCACCTTGATCAGTTGGGTTTTATTGGTGATCTGTGATTCTTCTAGTTGTCTTTTGCTTCTGTTGTTCAAATACTCTATTATCTTCTCAGCTTGTCTGGGCATGTCTCCCATGTTGAATTTTAGCATTAGCATAAATACTTAAAAATTTGCAGACTAACTTTAAACAAATGACAAGTGCAGTAAAATAACATCAATCACATCAACACACAGAACACAAGATTTTTCACTGGGGAAACCTTTAAAGGACAAAAACCCCAAAAAGCATTAGTAACTCATCTCGTAAATGAGATGACTAAAAATTCTTCAAAAAGTTCCTCAAACCACAAATAGAAGATCAATTTTCCAGTTTCATAGAAAAATGCACAAATAGGGCTTTTTCACAATTTAGGGCTTTAGGCTCTAAATCTCTCTCCTGCCCGAAAAACTTTCCAGCTACTTAGATGTACTGAGCTTCCCGATCTGCTGCCAATGACTTATCTGCCCAGCTTGTCTTCCTGTGGTCTTTCTGCCTAGACTGTCTGTCTTCCCGTGGCCTGTCTGTCTGGCTTGCCCTAGATCTGTTGCTGGAATGACATATCAGATCTGTCTAGACCCTATCCAGGCTGCCGGATGGTTCTGCTGCTGGCCGGGAGTATGGTGACTAGCCCAAAGGGCTTCCGGGTCTGTCTACTGACTTCCCAAGGCCACAGCAGGCTGCCCAAGCTACTGTGGGAACTCCCGAGCCCTGCTATGGGTGCCCGGAGATGCTCCCGAGCTCTGTTGTAGGGTTAGCAAGGTTGCCCGTGGAGCCGAGGTGGCAGCCCGTGGAAGAGTAGGCTGTCGAAGATGCTGCCGAGGAAAATATGAGGCTGCCCGAAGGTGAAACCCTAGCTTCCCGTGAGAGATCTGTTGTTGTTCGTGGAGGAGGGGGTTGTTAGAGTGAAACCCTAACCCTTCCTTAGCTAGTCGTGAGATGAAAAGAGCAGAAACCCTAGCTGTAGGGAAAGACTGAAAACAGGTGGATGCCCTAGCTAGACTTATCCATGCTAGGGAAAAACCACAAAGACAACCTTCTGTGAAATCTTCAGTAGGAGCAGCTTCACCTGTGAGAGCAAGAGTGTATGTAATAATGAATTGGATTAATCTTCTTTTATATCCTTTGTGTCACCTATAAGTGGACCAAAATTGGAAAGAACAAAATAATATTATTTTATTCTTTTCTAATTTTCACTTTTACCTTTAGCCTTTCTGTGGTCCAAAGATCCTTTATGTATTTTTTACTTTTACCAAAGTCCTTATGTATTTTTGACTTTTACCTGTGGTCCTTTTTCCTATGATCCAAAAGTCCTTGTGTATTTTTTTACTTTTACTTTTAGCCTTTTTCAAGTGCCCCTGTGGTCATCACCTATGGTCTTTTATTTCCATTCAAAGTACATCATCATAAACTGAGAGAATTACTAATCATTTTAGCTCACACTCTGTGTGACACCAAGATCAGGTACTAGGGGTCTTAACCAAGGGTAGCTAAGCTTTGGAGAAGATCGCAAAGCCCATTGATCAAGGGTTAGAGTGTCACAAATTCCTAGACCTAGTCTAGGGCTTATAGTGCCTTCCTAGTAACAAAGCATGTGCCTCAGCCATAGGCTGCATAATTTGACACTAGGTCAAATACTTGGTAATAGACCAAGTGCCTCCATTCTCCAAGAGAATGGCCCTCAGCCCTGGGATGAGCCCTGGTAACTAACCAGGTGCCCCCATTCAAAAGAATGGCTACTCAGAACTAAGCTGAGTCTACCAGTACTAGACTGGTCCACATCGTGGTCCGGGACCAGATGTCTACCATTCAACAGAATGGTCACTCAACACAGGGTTGAGTTCCCCCAGAACAGAGCTGGGTCCATATCATGGTCAAGGACCAGATATCATCATTCAACAGAATGATCACTCAAAACTAGGTTGAGTCCACACCGTGGTCTTGGACCAGGTGTCCCCATTCTCCTAAGAGAATGGCTCTCGATGTTACTCAAAAAAATCAACGCTCCCTCTCAACAAGAGAGGCATTCTCTGCCATACCAAGCTTGTCACGAAAGTACACGAACTTTGATGTTGTCAGAGGCTTGGTCAAGATATATGTGATATGTTCATTTGTACGAATGTACTGCAACTTCAGAGCACCTCTCTCCATTAGGTCTCTAATGAAATGATACCTCATTTCAATGTGTTTTGATCTATCATGAAACATTGGGTTCTTTGAAAGCCTTATGCAACTATGATTATCGCAATGGATGATCGTTGAGTCAAGCTTTCCCCCGAACAGATCATATACAAGTTTTCTGAGCCAAACTGCTTCCTTGTAGGGATCACTTGCAGCAATATACTCTGCCTTAGCTATACTCTGAGCTATGGAACCCTACTTCCTGCTGGACCAAGAGATCACTGTTGATCCCATACTGAAGCAATAACCAGAGGTACTTTTCCGGTCAACTGCACTGCCAGCCCAATCTGAATCTGTCTATCCAGATAACAATACTCCACTGCTAGAAGTATACCTAAGCCCATAAGTGATAGTGCCTCGCACATATCTGAGTACATGTTTGGTGGCTACCAAGTGTATGTGCTTCGAATAGGACATGAACTGACTCAGTGCATTCACTGTGTAACAGATGTCTAGTCTCGTATGCACAAGATACATCAGGGATCCAATAAGTTGTCTGTACAAAGTAGAGTCCATGCTCTATGAACTGGTGGCTAAGTCCCGCAACTTTGTCAAGTTGGTAGTCATGGGTACACTCATGGACTTGCAGTCCTGCATCCCAAATCTCTGCAAGATATCCACTGCATACTTTCCTTGTGTCAGGAAGATCTTGCCTGGCTATTGCCAGACCTCTAAGCCAAGGAAGTAATGCATCAATCCAAGATCTTTCATCTCGAATTCAGAGGTAAGCTCCCTCTTACAATGTTCTATCAACTATTCATCACCTGTAAGAAACAAGTCATCTACATATAGAACAGGTATCAAGACATGATTATGAACAACCTTAAAGTACAAGTTAGAATCAACTATACTTTTGGAAAACCCCAAGCTGTGGAGAAATCCATCCATCCTGGCATACCAGACTCTCGGAGCATGTTTCAGTCCATACAAGGCTTTCTTCAGTTTACATACATGGGTCTTCTTCCCATGAGTCACAAAGCCTTCAAGTTGTTCAATATAAGCTTCTTCCTCAATCTTACCATTGAGGAAAGTTGTCCTTACATCCATCTGATGTAACTTCCATCCGAATACTACAGCAAGTGAAATGATGGTTCTAATGGTAGTATACCTGGCAACAAGAGCAAATGTCTCATCATAGTTAATGCCTTCATTATGACTGAAGCCACAAGCTACGAATCTGGCTTTGTACTTCTCCACACTGCCATCTGCACCATGGTTGTTCTTATAAAACCATTTGGAAGTCACTACTGACGTTCTTATTGGTCTGGGAACAACTTCCCACACATCATTCTTCATGATTGAACTATACTCTTCAACCATGGCATCAACCCATACCTATTTACTTGTTGCTTCTTCGTATAATGAAGGTCCTACACTGATAAGTTGGCTCATAAGACCAGAGTAATTTTGTGGTCTTCTGCTTTCTCTGAAAGTCCCTGGAGGAGCTTTATGCTTCTCGCCTTCCTGCACTGTCTCTCGATACCAAGCAGGTCTCCTTTTGGAAGGAGGAACTTCAAGTAGTTCTTCTGGTGGACTTTCAGTGTCCTCAGGTACATCTAGAATTTGATCCTCAAATTCCTCTTCCTCCCTCTGAATTTTTGAATCTGAAAACTCAAGTGGAGAAACTTCATCTTCCTTTGGAAGCTCTAGTGCTTTACGAAACACAGCTTTCTCATGGAAGGTCACATCTCTGTTGACCTCAATGTGCCTTTGTCCCGGTATATAGACTCGATAAGCCTTCGAGCAATCACTGTACCCAAAAAATATACCTTTCTTACCAGAGGGCTCCAGCTTGACGCCAATTTATCTCAAAATACAAACTATGTTTTGGACAAAATTTGTAGGTGTAGGTTTTTAAATTTATTTTGTTTCCTCACCAAAATTTTTAAGGACCCAATTTACAAATCTCAATATATATAATAAAATAATTTTCTAATATTTTGTAAATTTTTTTCAGAAGAAAGTGTTCCTTGATATTCAATAATGAATCAAAGGTAACTTGTACATAGTCTTGACAATAAGTCATTCCAAACGTGAGTGGATATAAGTATCAACAACTTTCCAAAGGAGAGCGATCTCTTTTCTTTTGCCACATGAACATATACGGGGACTGCCAAATATCCTCACGTTGTCAACCGCAAGTTTCTTCTTGGTGAAGACTTCTTCTAGAATCTTCTCCCCCAAAATGGCATGAGAGCTTATGTTCTGAATATACATAGCGGTACCTATAGCTTCTTCCCACAAAGATAGAGGAAGATCTAGATCGGTAAGCATAGCTTTAGCAGCTTCACAGATCATTCTATTCTTCCTTTCTGCAACCCCATTGTGCTGAGGGTTGTAAGGTACTGTCAACTCTTTCTTGATTCTTGATTCCCGACAAAAATCATCAAACTCATTAGATTCATACTCACCTTTGTTATCTGATCTCAAGATACGGATGTGTCTGCTAGTCTGATTTTCAATCAGTTTCTTAAACTCTTTGAACCTGTCAAAAATTTCACTCTTGGCCTTTAGGAAGTAAATCCATGACTTCCGAGAGTGATCATCAATGAACAAGACATAATAAAACACCCATTCAATGATGGTGAAGACATAGGCCCACAAATGTCAGAATGTATCAAATCCAAAATGCCTTTAGATCTACTCTTGCTTCTGAAAAAGGATTTCTTAGTGTTCTTACCTAGAGCACATCCTTTGCAGATTCCTTCATGTTTTGGAGAAAATTCTGGCATACATGTAACCATCTTCTGCAATCCTGGGAGAGTTGTGTAGTGAAGGTATCCAAACCTTCTATGCCAAAGTTCACATGGATCAACTGTGTGATGTACCAAAGCATGAGTGGAATCTTTGGAGGCCTTGTAAAGGTCTCCCTCTCGAACCCCAATCTGTACAACTGAGCTTAGATCTTCATTCTTTGGCCATTGATGGACTTTCTTGTCCATAAAGAGGACTCTGTAGCCCTTGTCCTCTAAGCTAGCAACAGATAAGAGATTCTTCTTTAAACTAGGAACATAAAGAACATCATCAATATGAAGAATCGTACATGAGTCAAGTTGAAGTGAAGTTGAGCCAACTCCTTCAATCTTGTAAATGGAGTCATCTCCAATTTCTACCTGAGTGGTGAACTTCTTTTCTCTGTAACTGGTGAGGGCTCCACGGTTACCTGTCATCTGCCTGGAAGCACCACTATCCACCAACCAAGAGGTGGCACAAGCTGTGAAAGAACCAATGAGAGCAGAAATTAGATAGTACTCTCTTCTAGGTTCTTCAGATTTGTTAGCCTTGGTTTTCTTCTTCTTCTTTGGTTCTTCTTCTTCTTCTTCCTCTGCTCCCGCAGCAAATGCTTGAAACCTTCGCTTAGGTTTCTTCTTGGCTTGCCTACAATCCTTGGCAAAATGTCCCAACTTATGGCAATTATAGCATTCCGCTTTTGACATGTCAGAGAACTTACCCTGAGGTTTCTTTCCCTTCTTTTGCTGAGGGAAAGGCTTCTTGAACATCTTTGTCTTTGCTGTAAGTGCAAGGTTACCTTCCTTGGTTACCTTGCCAAAGGTCCTTCCTTCTTCTTCTATGCAATCACGCCAAAACCTTTCAAAGGTTGGTTGATTTTCACGCCCACTGACAGATGCCATGAAGGTTTCCCAAGAGCTTGGGAGACCATCAACCACAGTTTGCACAAGGTCATCATGATCAACAATAATACTAACAGCAATGAGTTGATCTCTTACCTGTGCAATCTTTGTGAAAAAAGAATCGACCCCTTCATCCTCGTTCAGCTACAAAGTTCGTAGCCTTTTCTTCAAGACTCTCTTCTGACTGGGAGCCTTCTTCTCATAGAGGTTGGCCAAAGTATCAAAGCATTCTTTAGCAGTCTTCAAAGCTGTGATATTGGGCATCACCGTCTCTTTGACAGAATCATAGATGATCCTTCTAGCCTTACCTTGCTTCCTCTTGTAAGCAAGCCTGCCAGCATTAGATGTTGGCTCTTCAATGACATTAAATACAATGTCGTCCAAGTCATTCTCTTCTAGAATGGTTGTCAACCTGGCCTTCCAAGAGTTGTAATTGGTTGAACCATAGAGCTTCTCTTCCGGTCTGAAGACATTGACGGCCATCTTTGCAACTTAGTCAAATGTTAAGTCTGCAAATCTTATCCCAAGGTCTAGGAAGACAACAGCAATGTCCCTTACTATTTCTTCACATGCTAAGCTCTGATACCATGTTGAATTTTAGCATTAGCATGAATACTTAAAAATTTCCAGACTAACTTTAAACAAATGACAAGTGCAGTAAAATAACATCAATCACATCAACACACTAAACACAAGATTTTTCACTAGGGAAACCTTTAAAGGACAAAAACCCCAAAAAGCATTAGTAACTCATCTTGTAAATGAGATGACTGAAAATTCTTCCAAAAGTTCCTCAAACCACAAATAGAAGATCAATTTTCCAATTTCATAAAAAAATGCACAAATAAGGCTTTTTCACAATTTAGGGCTTTAAGCCCTAAATCTCTCTCCTGCCCGAAAAACTTTCCAACTTCCCAGATGTACTGAGCTTCCTGATCTACTGCCCGATCTGCTGCCCGTGAGTTATCTGCCCAGACTGTCTGTCCGTGGTCTTTCTGCCCGGACTGTCTACCTGCCCGTGATGTCTGCCCGTGGGCCTGTCTACCCAGCCTGTCTGTCCGGCCTGCTTTGGATCTGCTGCTAGAATGACTGATCAAATCTGTTTGTATCCTATCCGAGCTGCCGGATGGTCCTGCTGCTAGCCGAGAGTCTAGTGGCTATAGCCCAAAGGCCTTCCGGGTCTGTCTACTGACTGCCTGAGGCCACAGCAGGCTGCCCGAGTTGTTGTGGGAACTCCCGAGCCCTACTGTGGGTGCCCCGAGCTTCTCCCGAGCTCTATTGTAGGGTTAGCAAGGCTGCCCATGGAGCAAAGGTGGCAGCCCGTGGAAGAGTTGGTTGTCGGAGATGTTGCCGAGGAAGATATGAGGCCACCTGAAAATGAAACCCTAGCTTCCCATGAGAGATTTGCTGTTGTTCGTGGAGGAGGGAGTTGTTAGAGTGAAAACCTAACCCTTCCTTAGCTGGTCGTGAGATGAAAAGAGCAGAAACTATAATGTCCTCTTCTGCTTAAGCATTGAGGACCAACCCGCTAACCTATATGATTCCCATAGGTTCGAGCAGGCACTGACAATCAAGGAATCAGCAATGGACTAATGCCATATAAGAAGATCTAGGGCATCAATATTATATCATCATTGGGTAGACGGAGGCCACCAAAACCAAAGGCCACCTGCATGCATGAAGTCTGAGCATTATTTCATGATGCATGCACCCAATTGAGTCTCCATGCACTTGCATGCAAGCCAACCGCAAATTTGAAGTTAAAGTGACCTAATTAGGTCAAAAGTTAGGTTATTCGCAGTTGGAAGTTATAAAAGAAAGGTAAAGTGAATGGAGAATGACACTTATATGATTATTGATTTGAGGATTCGAATTGGAGAGCTCGGCGAGCTAAGTTGGGGTTGACTGCATGCTCAGCTAACTGGTGTATTTCGGCAGCGAAATCTATCTACCCTAGTTCATCATCAGGTTGGATCATCCAGATTCAGCACTACTTCATCATCAGGTTCTATTCAACAGTTGCTTCGAGGGATTGATTATTCATCCAGTTGGAGGGTTTCGCCATCATACCGTGGTACCGTGGTCAGAGATATATCTATTCGTTTTCTTCTCTACAAAGGGAAGAAATTATGCATGTTGCTTTTAATCCTCTCAGAACACCCTCATCACCCTTTCCCTTGAAGAAGGGCCTCTCAGCTTGAGTATGAAGCAAGTTATCAGCAGTTATCACTATCTGGAGGGCATCTTTTTGCATGGGTGAATTCCATCGAGGAGGATACTTACGTTCTAGGCTATTGAGCCAACATTTCTTCTGCATGTTGCTTCCATCACTTCCAGAGGGGTACTATAACCCTAGTGCACATCATCTGGGTCTTCATCAATGGATTATTTATTATTGAGGAGCATCTACAACTTTGGAGGAGGGCGCATTCACCTGTGGAGGACGATTTGGCTCATCTCCTTATTTCTCCATCAAAATTCTTGTATGTGGGGACCATCGTCTTCATCATTAGCAAATCTACATACGGGTATGTACATGCATTAATTTCTCCTATTTTCTAGCATTTCAGTAATATCTAGGGCACAAATATGCATGCATGCAGAGATCAGGGTTTGTTTTCATATTCTATTGAGGCATAAGCCTACTAGCCATCTACAGTACACAAAGAAAAAGAAAAATATCATTTTGGGATATTACAGTGGTATCAGAGTTATTTTTCTTGCCGACTGTGGGCATGCAAAATTATAAATGAATTCACAAGACCCATACAACATTACTTACCGGAGACAAAGTTGTAGAGACAGTGATAGAGGAGAAGAGGAGTTAGAGGGCATAGAGTTGGGGGACAAAAAGTATCAGTTTAGAAAGGACAAAGAAACAATGGTCGAGGATGATAAAACAGCTTTCAATAGTCTCATATTAGCCATAAAAGAACTCACTAATCAGACTATTGAAAGTTGTTTTATCATCCTCGGCCATTGTTTCTTTGCCCTTTCCACACTGATACTCTCTGTCCCCCAACTCTATGTCCTATAACTCCTCTTCTCCTCTATCACTATCTCTACACCTCTGTCTCCGGTAAGTAATGTCGTATGGGTCTTCTGAATTCATTTATAATTTTCAATGCCCACAGCTGGCAAGGAAAATAGCTCTGATACCACTGTAATATCCCAAACTGATATTTTTCTTTTTCTTTGTGTACTGTAGATGGCTAGTAGGCTTATGCCTCAATAGAATATGAAGGCAAAGCCTGATCTCTGCATGCATGCATATTTGTGCCCTAGATAATACTGAAATGCTAGAAAATAGGAGAAATTAATGCATGTACATACCAATATGTAGATCTGTTGATGATGAAGAGGACGGTCCCCACATGCAAGAATTCTGATGGAGAAATAAGGAGATAAGCCAAATCGTCCTCCACAAGTGAATGCGCCCTCCTCCAAAGCTGTAGATGCTCCTCAATAATAAATAATCCACTGATGAAGAACCAAATGATGTGCACTAGGGTTATAGTACCCCTCTGGAAGTGATGGAAGCAGCATGCAGAAGAAATGTTGGCTCAATAGCCTATAACGTAAGTATCCTCCTCAATGGAATTCGCCCATGTAAAAAGACGCCCTGCAGATAGTGATAACTGCTGATAACTTGCTTGATACTCAAGTTGAGAGGCCCTTCTTCCAGCGAAAGGGTGATGAGGGTGTTCTGAGAGGAAAAGAAGCAGCATGCAAAAGTTCTGCCCTCTGTAGAGAAGAAAACGAATAGATATGTCTCTGACCACGGTACCACGGTATGATGGCAAACCCCTCCAACTGGATGAATAATCAATCTCTCGAAGCAACTGTTGAATAGAACCTGATGATGAAGTCGTGCTAAATCTGGATGATCCAACCTGATGATGAACTAGGGTAGATAGATTTCGCTGTCGAAATACACCAGTTAGTTGAGCATGCACTCAACCCCAACTTACCTCGTCAAGCTCTCCAATTCGAATCCTCAAATCAATAATCATATAAGTGTCCTTCTCCATTCAGTTTACCTTTCTTTTATAACTTCCAACTGCAAATAACCTAACGTTTGACCTAATTAGGTCACTTTAACTTCTAATTTGCAGTTGACTTACATGCAGGTGCATGGAGACTCAATTGGGTGTATGCATCATGAAATAATGATCAGTTGTCATGCATGCAGGTGGCCATTAGCTCTGGTGGCCCCCGCCTACCCAATGATGATATAATATTGATGCCCTAGATCTTCTTATATGGCATCAGTCCACAGTTGATTCCCTGATTGTCAGTGCCTGCTCGAACCTATGGGAATCATATAGGTTAGCGAGTCAGTCCTCAATGCCTAAGCAGAAGAGGACATTACATATTAATATCTCAAGTCCCATCTCTAATACAGTTTACAATTTTTAAGAATATCATACACATGTTAAAATTCAACATGGTATCAGAGCTTTGCATGTGAAGATTACAGTGAGTGAGCGGATCTTTGTAACCTCCCTAGACCTTGGGACACTTGCAGACTGAGATAGCAGACTTGTTGATCAGAGATGGCTTCCAACACCTTCAGACCGGAAGAAAGACTTGAAGGTTCAGCCAACTATAATTCATGGAAATCAAGGCTTATGTCCACCTTGGAAACAAATAATTTAGATGACTTGGTTCTCAATGCGATAGAAGAACCTACATCTAATGCAGGAAGGATAGCCTTCAAGAAGAAGCAAGCCAAGGCAAGAAGAACCATCTATGACTCAGTCAAGGAAACCCTAATGCCTACCATAATACCATTGAAGACTGCCAAAGAATGCTTTGACACCTTGACAAATTTATACGAGAAGAAAGCACCCATCCAGAAGAGAGTACTGAAGAATAGGCTTTGTACATTGAAGATGAATAAGGATGAAGGAGTGACCCCCTTCACAAAAATTGCTCAAGTAAGACACCAACTTTCTGCTATTGGTGTACCTGTCGATGATGATGATCTTGTACAAACTGTATTCGATGATCTTCCCACTTCTTGGGAAACCTTTCTGGCAGGTGTAAGTGGACATGAAACTCATCCAAACTTTGATAGACTTTGGCATGACTGTTTGGAAGAAGACGGAAGACTTCAGAGCAGAACAAATGGCACTAAGTAAGGGAACCTTGCCCTTACAGCCAAGACAAGGAAGTTTAAGAAGTCTTTGTTGATGTATTTGTAACATCGAAATGTATTCACTTGTATATTTTATATTGTATTCATATGTCATTGTACTTCCAACGGAGAGGCTTCATTCCTCCGATTGAGAATGTCATTATTGTATTTGATAGGATTATTAGACTCCCTAGTGGAGTCGACCCAGAGTTAAGTTGTAGTGGGTTATTAGACTCTCCTAGGAGAAGTCGGCTGCTCAGTTAGGGTAAAAAGGCAAGTGAAAGTAAAGTATAAACAGAGAGGAGCACCTCTCTATTTATCCATTTTCACTCACTCACTCACTCATTCGCATAAGTGAGAGAGAGACAAGTTTGCACAAGTGGAGGAGGAGGAAGCTGCTAAAGACCATCTCTTTGTTTTGGGGTTTTGTATTATTGCTCATTCTATCTCTAAGGAAGTTGCGGGGTTTTTCCTTAATGGTTTCCCCGATGAAATGCGTTGTGTCTCTTGTCTCTTGTGTTTGATTTGTTGTGCATGTTGTTCTCTCAGATAAGATCCTAGATCATATTGAATTAAATTATGAAAAACTAACATGGTATCAGAGCCAACCTGAGAAGAAGACACTGTGCAACTGTGAAAGCTAGGGCTTCATAATTTTTGGGTTTCTCTCCACAGATCATCAACAAAAGGAGGCTAGGCTAACTCTCCTAAGGAGGGCGCATCTTTCTGTCGAAGCAAAATTGGATTCTGAGCATTTTCATTTTTGAGCTTGTCACTGCTGCAGGAAACTAGGGTTTGACAGAAGTGGAATTTTGGAGTGCTCTCAGGATAGGATTGCTCTCCTCAGCAAATCCAAATTTAGAGACCAAGATAGAAGATTTTGGTTGGGTAGAACCCCAGGATTTGTCAAAACCTAGTTTGACTTTTGGACCAGAAAAACCAGAAAGGACCAGAAGGTGTAGATCTGAAACTCACAAGTCACTTTTGAGGGGTCCAATTTTGGAATTTTCAAAATTGAAGTGTACCAGCTTGCTCATCTCAGCAAGGCACATCTTTCTATCCAGACAAAAGTTTGAAATTCCAAGTTTGAAATTTTAGGGTTTCTCTGTCAAACCCTAGCCAACTCCAGGTCCAGTTTCAAGAATCAAGTGGTAAGACCTAAATCTTTTATTTCCATTTGAGTTTCTCATTAAAGATGTCTCACCACAATAAAGCTTGAGGATAAGCTTGAAGGGGCTGATAACTTCCGAGCATGGAAGTATAGGATTGGGTTAATCCTAGATGAGAATGAATTGGACACATACATAAGTGAAGAGGTTCCAGCTCCAGAGGGAGATGAGGCTAAGGCCTTACATAAGAAGAACTTCGTCAAGGCCAAGAGGATTATTGCAAATTCTATCAACGACCATCGCATACCACATGTGTCCAGTCTAAAGACACCCAAGAAGATGTTTGATTCCTTGACCAAGCTATTTGAAGGAAAGAATATAAATTGAAAGATGACTTTGCGGAACCAATTGAAGAATGTGAAGATTCAAAATGCAAAAACCATCCAGTCTTATTTCACAAGGGTTTTTCAGATCAAAGAACAACTTGAACCCGTGGAAGAAAACATAGAGAATGGAGAAATAGTGATGAACACCTTGAATGGTCTCCCCAGGTCATGGGATTCCATCATTCAAGGAATATGTGCTAGGAAGAAGCTCATCACATTCAGTAGGCTATGGGAGGAATGCTCACAAGAAGAAGCTAGACTCATAACTCGAGAAGAGAAGATGGGTAATGAAGACCAAGCTCTCACAGCACACTCAAAGAAGATGATAACAAAAGGATGCACCACCACAGTAAGAAAGAAAAACACCACCACCAGAATCAAAGAGGTAACTTTAAATCCCGAAGAGATATATCCACCATTCGATGCTATACATATGATGAGAAGGGACACCTCCCCAAGGATTGTCCTAGAAATAAAGGTGGCTCTCACAAGAAGAACAACAACAAAAGAAGACATCATGCCCACACTGCAGAGGATGATGAACCTCCCAGGAAGAGAGCCAGAGAAGAAAGTGAAGGTTCTTCGAGCGATGAAGAGTATGTTTTGATTTCTGCCCTCACAAGAACTATTACACATGGAAGCAATAATTGGCTCATAGATAGTGGAGTTTCCAAGCATATGACAGGATTCAAGAAATCCTTCATGAACCTATCCAAACATGAGTCACCCCACAAAGTGAAACTTGGGGATGACTACCAGTATCCTATAAAAGGAAGTGGTGAAGCCTCCTATAAGCTAGACTCTAGAAAGTCTATGAAGATGAAAGATGTCTTATTCGTACAAAGACCAAAAAATAATGTTCTCTCCATATTTGCATTGGATGCAAAAGGTATGAGGGTTGCATTTGTAGATGGCCAAGTTCTTATGTGGCCAAAGGGAAAGACCATAGATGATGCAGTAGTGATTGGAGAGCAAGAGGGAGGCTTATACAAATTGAACGGTAAACCAGAACAAGCTTTGGTCCGTGACTCAGTAGAGCCAAGTGAACTTTGGCATAGAAGGATTGCACATGTGCACTATAGGGCACTACCACTTGCAAGCAAAGTTGTTGAAGGTCTTCTAGAAATCTAGGCAAAGCATGAAGGCATTTGCAAAGGATGTGCGAAGGAAAAGAACACAAAGAAGACATTTCCAAGTAGTGAGAGCAAGGCAAAAGGAATCTTGGAAATCATCTAGTCCGATGTATGCAGTCTGATGTCATCCAATTCATTGAGTAGGTATGTATATTATGTTTCTTTCATTGATGATTTTTCTAGGAAGACATGGATATATTTCTTGAAGAGCAATGATGAAGTATTCCGTAAGTTCAAGGAATTCAAAGCCTTGATCGAGAACCACACAAAGAAGAAAATCAAGACCTTTCGATCAGACAATGGCGAAGAATTCACATCAGAAGACTTCAAGAAATTATGCAGACATTCAGGGATTAAGAGGGAGTTGACCACTCCATATAATCCACAACAAAATGGAGTTGCGGAAAGGAAGAATAGAACAATTATGGAAGCAGCAAGGGCAATGCTTCATAATCAAGATCTTCCTATGCATCTATGGGCGGAAGCTGCTAGGGTAGTTGTGTATGTACAGAATCGTACTCCGTATAGAGTACTTGAGAACAAGACACCAAAAGAAGCCTTCTCCAGCAAGAAACCAGAAGTCAACCATCTCAAAATATTTGGTTGCCCAGTGTACATACACATTCCGAAAGAGAAGAGGACGAAGTTAGATCCTTCAGGAAAGAAAGGTATATTTGTGGGATATAGTGAAAGCTCAAAGGCTTACAAAATATATTTCCCAGGATTCAAAAAGATCGACATCAGCAGGGATGTAACATTCGACGAAGACTCAACATATCACAAATCCAGAAAGATACTTGTTGAAGACATTGAAGAAACAGAAGCACCTAGGATCCGAGATACAACAATGAATGAAGTAAATCGAGAAGATTATGGAGAACGCGAGATAGAAGACCCACAAGAACCTGTAGATCCACCATGTGAGAAGAATTCTCACAAGAGGAAACCAACATGGGTACAAGAAACAATTCAAGATGCAAAGAGATATGGTGCTCCAGAGGGAATGCATAGAGAAAGCAAGAGACCTAGACCATTCTCCAGTTATGTAGCTCTATTGTGTGACATCATTGACAAAGAACCTTCCAACTATGAGGAAGCAGCTGAGAAGAAAGAATGGAAGGATGCCATGATCGAAGAATACCAGTCTATCATGAAGAATGATGTCTGGGATGTGGTCCCGAGACCAGTAGGGAAGTCTGTTGTGACTTCCAAATGGATCTAAAAAATCAAGCATGCTGCAAATGGCAGCATAGAGAAACACAAGGCGAGATTTGTGGCACGTGGCTTCTCCCAGAGGGAAGGGATAGATTATGAAGAAACATTTGCACCTGTAGCCAGATACATTTCCATCAGATAAGTATTTGCTCTGGCTGCAGTAATGAAATGTAAGATACACCAAATGGATGTCAAGAGAGCGTTCTTAAATGGGGTAGTGGAAGAGAAAGTGTATGTGGAGCAGCCACTCGGATTTGAGACACATCACAAGGAGACTCATGTGTGCAAATTGAAGAAGGCCTTGTACTGTTTGAAACAAGCACCCAGGACGTGGTACAGCAGGATTGACAGCTTCCTGACTAGTTTGGACTTTACCAAGAGTAAAGCAAATTCCAACCTTTACTACAAAGTTGAGGAAGGGAACCCAGTGATACTTCTACTGTATGTAGATGACCCGTTTGTAACAGGTGAGGATGGGTTGATTGTTGACACAAAGAGGAAGCTTGCTGTCAAGTTTGAGATGAAGGACTTGGGTATGATGCACTATTTTCTAGGCATGGAGGTGTGGTAGAGTGCGGATGGAATCTTCCTTGGACAAGAAGTATGCAGTGGAGATCCTGAAGAGGTTCGAGATGATGGACTACAAGGCCATGGCCACACCTATGACATCGAACCTGAAGCTATTGAGTGATGCTTCATCAGAGTCGGTTGATGCCACCATGTATCGTCAGATGATTCGATCCTTGATGTACCTGACGAATACGAAACCAGATATTTGCTTTGTTGTGAACACAATGAGCCCGTTCCTGACAGATCCAAGAGATGTTCACCTGATTGCTGCAAAGCATATTTTGAGGTACCTGAAGGGTACAATTGATTATGGGCTCAAGTATAATGCGAATCAGAAGATTAACTTGGAGGGTTATGTGGATTCGGATTGGGTAGGCAATACCATTGATAGGAAGAGCATTTCGGGGTGCTGCTTTAGTATGGGATCAGGTGTGATCTCCTGGTTTAGCAGGAAGCAGTCCTACGTGGCACTGAGTACAGCCGAAGCAGAGTATGTCGCAACTTGTTCGGCTAGTTGTGAGGCAGTATGGTTGAGGAAGCTACTGTCTGATTTGTTTCATCTCTAGTTGGATGTTACTTGTATATATTGCGACAACCAGAGTTGTGTGAGAACCTGGTGTTCCATGACAAGTCGAAGCACATCGAGATCAAGTATCACTATATCAGGGATATGGTGCAGAGAGTAGCAGTGAAGCTCCTATATGTTGCGACGGACGAGCAGATAGCCGATGTATTAACCAAGCCGCTAGCCAGAGTGAAGTTTGAATACTTCAGAGAGAAGCTTGGTGTACTTCAGATCGAGGTTCCTTCCAAGGGAAAGTGATGAGTATAGAAGACGCAAATGCACATACGCTTTTCCGACATTGTGGTAGGTTACTCCTCCCATGGTCGTTGATGTAATTGTCGAGCTTTTCCGACATGGCGGTAGGTTAGTCCTCCCATGGCTATTGATGTAATTGTTGAAGCTTTTTCGACGTGGTGGTAGGTTAGTTCACATGGTCGTTGATGTAATTGTTGAGCCTTTCCCGGATGGTGGTAGGCTGGTCCTCCCATGCTGGTGGATGTAAGTGTTGTGTTATCTGCATCTAGGTTGTGCTTCGTGTGACGATGAGATGATCTGAAGATGATGAGGTAACATTAGGGTACACAGGTTTTGCAAGGTATATAATCAATCCAGGGATGCTCCTTCAAGTTTTGCAATGGCATATAATCAGTCCTGGGAGATCCTGCAGGTTTTACAAGAGGTATATAATAAGCCCTGAGATGTACCTACTTGATGGCTTGCTCACAGTGATGATGAATACCTACATGGAGACTAGGACTACATCCAGCATGAAAAAGGATTGGCTCTGTAGAACTTCCTATGACGAGTAGATTGGAGATTGATGGTCGAGATAGCAGCAACAGTGACGACGATGATTCAGCTTTGATGATGATCCAGCTTTGATGATGATGCAGTGACGAAGACTTGTGCTGATGAACTGTGTCAAGAGAACACCTTCCTAGTTAAGAGGGAGTGTTGATGTATTTGTAACTTCGGAATGTATTCACTTGTATATTTTATATTGTATTCATATGCCATTGAACTTCCGACGGAGAGGTTTCATTCCTTCGATCGAGAATGTCATTATTGTATTTGATAGGGTTATTAGACTCCCTAGTGGAGTCGGCCCAGAGTTAAGTTGTAGTGGGTTATTAGACTCTCCTAGGAGCAGTCGACCCAGTTAGGGTAAAAAGGCAAGTAAAAATAAAGTATAAATAGAAAGGAGCACCTCTCTATTTATCCATTTTCACTCTCTCACTCATTCGCATCAGTGAGAGAGAGACAAGTTCGCACAACAAGAGGAGGAGGAAGTTGTTGAAGACCATCTCTTTGTTTTGGGGTTTTGTATTATTGCTCATTCTATCTCTGAGGAAGTCACGGGGTTTTCTCATTTATGGTTTCCCCAGTGAAATGCTTTGTGTCTCTTATCTCTTCTGTTTGATTTGTTGTGCATGTTGTTCGCTCAGATAAGATCCTAGATCATATTGAATTAAATTATGAAAAACTAACAGTCTTTCCCTTTGAAGAAGAAAGCAAAGAAGCCACAAGGTAAGCAACTAAATGCTTCAAATATAGAATGTTTCAATTGTCATAAAATGGGACATTATGCCAAGGGCTGTAGACAACCAAAGAGAAGATTCAAAAGAATGATTCCAAGCATCTACAGCAGAGGAAGAAGAACCAAAGAAGAAGAAGAGTGTCAAGTCTTCCAAAGAAGATGAGTCTAGACGAGAATACTACCTGATCTCTGCTCTTTCAGGATCCATCACCAACAGTGCTAACTCCTGGTTAGTGGATAGTTGTGGCTCTAAACATATGACAGGTTTCTGTGAAGCACTTACAAGCTACAGGATGAAGAAGTTCACTAATCAAGTAGAACTTGGGGATGACACCACCTACAAAATCGAAGGAGTTGGCTCAGCTTCATTTCAACTTGACTCAGGGACTAGTCTGCACATCGAAGACATACTATGTCCCTTGTTTGAAAAAGAACCTCCTCTCTGTTGTTGGCTTAGAAGATAAAGGCTACAAAGTTATCTTCATGGACAGGAAGGTCCTATTATGGGCAAAGAATAAGAAGTTAAGCTCAGTTGAATTAATTGGAGTTCAAGAGGGAGGCCTTTACAAAGCATCCGGACACTCCACTCGAGCATTAGCTCACAACACAATTGACCCATGTGAACTGTGGCATTGAAGGTTTGGACACCTTCACTATACAAGTCTCCGCAGTCTTCAAAAAATGGTTACAGGTATGCCTGCGTTTTCTCATGAACATAGTGGTGTTTGCAAAGGCTGTGCTCTAGGCAAGAATACAAAGAAATCGTTTTCCAAAAGCAACAGTAGAACTAAAGGGATCTTGGATATGATTCATTCTGACATATGTGGGCCTATGTCTTCAAACTCCCTGAGTGGTTGCTTGTATTATGTATTGTTCATAGATGATTATTCTCGCAAGTCCTGGATCTACTTTCTAAAAATTAAAAGTAAAACTTTTGACAAATTCAAGGAGTTCAAGGCTCTAATTGAAAACCAAACAAGAAAACACATCTGTATCCTGAGGTCAGATAACGAAGGTGAATATGAATCTAATGAGTTTTATGATGTTTGCCGAGAAGCAGGAATCAAGAGGGAGCTAACAGTTCCATACAACCCTCAACAAAATGGGGTTGCAGAAAGGAAGAATAGAACGATATGTGAAGCTGCCAAAGTTATGTTGTGTGACCTCTATCTTCCTTTATCTCTGTGGGTTGAGGTTGTTTGTTCTGTTGTGTACATTCAAAACAGAAGCCCTCATGCCATCTTGGGGGAAAAGACTCCTGAAGAAGTGTTCACAAGCAAGAAACCTGCAGTTGACCACATGAGGATTTTTGGCACTCCTGTATATATTCATGTGCCAAAAGAAAAGAGAATGAAGCTAGAGCCTTACGGAAAGAAAGGCACATTTGTTGGTTACAGTGAAAGCTCGAAAGCCTACCGCATCTATGTCCTTGGACAAAGGTAAATTGAAGTCAACAAAGACGTGATATTCCATGAGGAAGCTGTGTTCCACCAATCAAAAGAGCTTCCAAAGGGTATGGAAGGATCTCCTTTTGAAATTCCAGATTCAGAAGTTCAGAGGGAGGAAGAAGAAAATGAGCCTCAAATTCCGGATGTGCCCGTAGAATCAGAAAGACCAGCTAAAGAACTACTTGAGGCTCCTCCCTTCAAAAGAAGACCTGCTTGGTCCCGAGAAACATTGCAAGAAGCTGAGAAGCATAAAGCTCCTCCCACAACCTTCAGAGAAAGCATAAACCCCAGAAGTACTCAGGTCTTATGAGCAAGCTCATTGATGCAGAACCCTCCACATACAATGAAGTAGCAAGTCTACACGTATGGAATGATACCATGATCAAAGAATATAGTTCAATTATGAAAAATGATGTGTGGGAAGTTGTTCCTAGACCAACAAGGAAGTCTGTGGTAATGTCTAGATGGATTTACAAAATAAAACATGCCCCTGAGAGCAACATTGAAAAGTATAAAGCTAGATTTGTAGCTCGTGGCTTCACTCAAAAGGAAGGCATTGACGAGACTTTTGCTCTCGTCCCCCGATATACCACCACCATCAGGACTATCATCTCCCTTGTTGTTGTGTTTGGATGGAAACTCCATCAGATGGATGTAAAAACAACTTTCCTCAATGGAAAAATTTAAGAGGAAGTCTACATTGAACAACCAGAAGACTTTGTAACTGTTACCAACTATTTTGTACCCTAGTTGAACCTCCTGTTGAGCCGCCATCTGATGAACATGGTCAATGTTCATATTCAGTGCAGCATAAGTTCAGAATGTTTTGCCTAGCCAATTTTGGCTAGTCATTTTTATTTTTATGTTGAAATGACCATGCCCCATGGGGTTTTGTAATAAAGTGTGCTAGTAGGGGTTTTGAGGGGCTCGGTCCCCTAAGACGTAAAATTTCAACTAAGGTATTCCAGGGAGTTTTTTCCCTTGTCAATTATGCTTTGCCTATAGCCGAGTATAATCGATGAGGTTTTCTTCCGCTTCCTCCAAAGCTAGAATGCCCGATTTTGAATTTTGGGCCTTGAGGGGTTTTTAGAGTCCAACTAGTAAATATGAACCTACTAGACACTATTGGTATGTTCTATGGTCATTTCCTAAACCCTGGGATACATTAAAACAATGTCCGAAAAAAAATTCCTGAACGCGTGGTGATTTTTAATTTTTTATTTTTTGACTATAGAGAATTAATTAAAATTTTCAATTAATTAAACCATTTTGACCATAATTTAATTGAAAATATTCAATTTGTAATAATTAAGTGGTCCAAGGGTGTTTTTGGCAAATAAACATTTATTTTCTAAGCCAAAACATTCATTTACCCCCTGGACACACTTATCCTAAGTTTCGGACTATTATTTGGCCTTATAATTAAATATTTTCCCAAAAAATGAGAAATATTAATGAAAATAATAAAAAATAATAAATTGGAGAAAATCAAAATATCTCCAAAAAATGTTGTTACCACCTAAGTTGAACTTAGCGGTTTTTATCAAGTGAGCCTGGTGAACCGGACAAAGATGATTTGTTCGGACTTCAGAAGACCTTCAGTCTTGCTTCTGGGAAGTGCTCGTTGTACTATACCACATGTTGATACCCCTTGGGGCAGTTGTAATAAAATGTTCTAGCATGGTAGTTTCTGTAAAAGACTCGGTCTCTTGGACTTTATTTGTCAATCCGATCAGCCCAAAGTGTTTTTTCCTTTGGTTATTATTGGTTGTTGAATAAACGACTAATAATTTCTGAGTTTTTAACTCAATACCTCCAAAGTTGGGGTGGTCGGCTTGACATTTAGGCCTCTTGAGGTTATTAGAGTCTGTATGTCAATGTATAAACATGCTAGGCATTATTGTCGAGTCATATGAATATGTGCCAAGTCCCCCTAGGTTTTTTTTTTATTTAATTTTTAATTTTAATTTTCCACAAAACTTAGGCTATTTTTAATAGTCTAATTGGAAAAATTGGTCTTGTAATAAAAGTGGGGTTAAAAGTCAGATTCAGTCATGGAGGTGCTCATTTTCTAACTCAGAGCACCCGGTAAACCCATAAACCCACTTTTCCTAAGTTTTGAGTGATTTTCCCATCACTTAAAATGAGAAAATCCAAAAAAATCAAATATTAATTAATTTAATTAAAAATTAATTAAATAATGGAGCAAATCCAAATTCCTAAATCAGTGGATTTTGCTTCGTTTTGACTGAAATCAGTCTCATCGGCTTTAGATTGACTAGAGCTGACCATTCCTTGACTGAAGGCATGATCAGGGCTAAAGAGGAGCTTAACTGACTCATGCAGATCTAGGGTTGCGCCCTCCTTTGTCTATCCTCCACACGTGTGGATCAAGCTGGGAGTTGTTTGTTGGTTGGTTTAGTTCATTGAGTGAGGTGTCACTCCGATTTGCAGTTCTAGTCCAGTTAGACTCAGTTCACCATCAGACCAAGCTCAGCTTGACTCTCTGACAGCTTTAGTCTATCTTTCAGTCATGCATGCGCCCCTCTGGGCTAGGGTTTCAGTTTTTGCTATAAATAAAGCACAGTTTCCTCCTTTCCAAGCTAGTTAGAGTCGGATTGAAGAGTTGTTGCTATTTTTCATTGAAATAAAGAAAAGCTTTGGAGGCAAGATGGTGTCATGTTATTATGTGTGGATAAGCATTGCCATGTTTCACTAAGGTAACCTGTATCTATGTTCATAACTTGCTTGTTTTGATATTTTGGATCCAGTGCTAAAAGATTGATAATAAGTTTATTATGATCTTGATAGGAAAGGAATATGTTAATAAGTTTATTGGCTATCTCTTTTCCTTTTATGCATGTTTAAAGATCTAGATTTAACATGTTTTATAAGATTATATGCATGCTATTCTAATATCTCTATTTATGTATTAACCTGATATCACAAGCATCTTGGCAAGCCTTTGGATTATTTGCAGGTTCTTAGCTTGGAGAGGGTGTTGATCTAGTTTGCTTCCTCACTTTCTCCAAAACTTTCTCAAAGGCATAGTCCCTCGACATTCCACCGGAAAGCTCCATGGTTGATCTTCAAGGCTACAAGCTTGCCTTCTTCTCTTTCTCCTCTTAAAATTTTAAAATCTATTGGGTTACTTGTTTCATAGCTTTGAATTGCTTAGATCTATCATCTTAGAGTAAAATTCAACATAGATCTATCTTCTTAAATCTCATAATCTAGATTTTGTTCTTTAAAAAGGTTTCATACACATTCTAGATCTAGCTTTAGGGAAATCGTCTTTTTTGCATGGCATTTTAAAGAAAATTTGTAGCTTGCATGCATTAGATTTCTCTTTCGTAATTTAAAAGATAAATCCAATAATCAGTGCACATCATATTCACTGCCCAAAAGGCAAGCCAAGATCCCAAGAAAAGCTTGCTTTCCTTGGTTCCTTTTTTCACCTTTTTTTAACTAGTTTTAATCCTAGATTTTTTCGGTTAAAAGTGTGTTGACCCAAAGGAACTTTCAAAGTGCTTTTGGGCATATTTAAGTTTAATAAACTTGCTGGTTTTTAGCAGGTATAACAAAAAAGAGGAGGAGGTGCTGTCCGAAAAGTGACTTTTGGGCCATCCGAATCCCCCCAGGGGTCTCCACTTTTTCCGAAATCTTTATTTTTTGCACTTTGTAAGCTCTTGGGTTCGTTTTGTATAAGAACCAAGAGGCATTATATCAGTTTGCTGATATTGTAACAGCTGGTAAAAAAAAATAATTTTGAATAGGCTCTTTCGAGCCCATTCCCCATCCCCCTAAGGGGATTCGTATTATTTTTGTTTTCCATTTTTCCTATTTTTTGCTCTAGATTAGTTTTATTTATGCAAAATAGTTTACTTTGATTACTTTCATCATATCTTCCATATTATAAAGTCAAAGTAACTTTAATACTTACCCCACGAATCCCGATTGAACCGAAAGGTGAAAGAAGATCGTGGTAGATTTAATTAGAAAACCTGTGGTTTGTTTTATTTTTTATGCTTCATTGTTCACTACTAATTTCTGCAAGCAATTAATTTAAAATCAACCCCCTCCTTAATTCCCCAATTGAGGTCCACTTGGACCGAAAGAGGCTCTTGGAGGGTTTTTTTTCTAATAAAAACACATCGATTAAAATTTACGAAAAATTACAAAGACTCCGTTGTGTATGCTCTGCGTTTTGGGTGTGGTTCATCTAATCAATCAAGCTGCATCAAAAGCAACGTGAGTGACTAGATTAATTAGGTTTCACTTTCCCCAATTAACCACCATCAAGCGAAAATCCAACGCCTCGAACAAACCGTAAGCAGTGGCAAAATACCCGAAGGAGTGGGAACAACTGGAAAGTGACCTCGAGGCGTCGATCTCTGTTACACCCTGACAAGTCTATTATGAACACAGTCTTCGAGACTCCATCTAGCCCACAAACACCTTGCGGGTAGCCGTGAAGGTTTTTATTTTTGGACATACTCCAATTACCCCTCGGGTATATCTGGAATCCCCCCTCGCCTAATTTAATCCACTCATTTTTCATATTAACTTAAAACGTACCAAGAGACAATTGCAAAACATTTACTCCAAGCACATGCAAGCACATTTAATCATTTTGCGACTCCATTTAAGGCACTGGTTATTTGTTTACTTCTTTCGATATACATATTGTGTGTCAGCATTGTGCTTACTTGTGCTTATTTTTCATTTTGTTATATGTGGTTCTCAATTGTTAATTTCAAACTCCTAAGCAACTTATTCAATTTAATACCATCATACTAAAGTAATTAGCCTTAGTAGCTTAATAGGGTCTACCCCCCTTGGCTTCGTTAGGAGTTGAGACTAAACGAAGGAGTCAAGAACAAAGTGACAGCGTTGACTCGAGACTTGCCCCAAGGACACACCGAGAGGCTTGAAGATTTCTGCCACGTCCCCCCCATGTGTGTGAAAGGCGGCAACAAAGGCCAAATTGAATAAAATAAAGAGCTAATTAACTCGACACGGAGCATTTATGATGATTCCAATCAATATCAGTCAATTTCAAATCAAGTATCGAAGTGTAGCAGTTGAACTATCAGTCAGAAATTCACCCTCTTTGGCCGAATTCATTTTTTGTTGAAGTGTGGGTTATCTATTGGCTGGGTGATCATTACGAGGGAGGATGAGCCACCTCAACCCCCCTCATTACTCCAGCATTCAGTTGCAGCTCAGTTCAACTCCAAATCATCAAGCCGAGCTCATTCAATTACTCCAGTGTTACGCTTAGTCTGGATTTAGGGTTTTAAGCCCTATCTTTCTTTTCTTTTGGTATAAATAAAGGCTCTTCTTCCTCATTCTGGACAGAAGCAAGGAACCTCTGCTCATATAACTTGTAATTTCTTATAATTTTATGAATAAAGTTGAGACTTTGGAGGTCAGAGTGATGGTCCAATAGCTCTCATTGTTGTGAATGTTTGATTAAATAACCGAGGTGATATCTGCTTTGTTCTTTTTCTTTTTATGCAAGTATTGATTATCTAGCTAAGAAGATTATATACTAATCCATAGAATAGACATTTGAAGGTTCAATTTGTTTATTTATGGATAGTTATCTAAGATCTAAGAGTTGCATGTTGTAGTTGGTTATACGTCTGCACTTCTGATTTTATTTAACCTACCGTACTAGATTTAATCACTTGTTTGAAGGGTTCTTTAGCTATGCAGATCACCAAGCGTGGAGTAAAATTGGAGCTCGGTTGCATCTTGTCTTCTTCACCACATATTTTGGATCTAATGTTTCTTGTTTTTTCAGGCCTCCTCCTCCTCAATATTGTTCAATCTTCGGCTTGAGTTCCTTCTCTTTCCTTCCTAAAAACTATAATCTTTTTCTTTTCAGTTACTTTCATTACACAAGTAAATCGTATGCAAATTTTCATAATTTTATTTACTTGTTTAAATTAGATCTAAGAAACACTTTATTTCATGATCAGAAGCTTAGATCTAGTTTCCCTTTCTAGTACTTAAAGTGATAAAATCTTCCTATTTTTCGGCAAGTACTAGGGTGTTAATTTTTAGGTATTTTTAACAGTGTTACGAAAATCGCCGATTTATCGGCCACATCGCGAGATATCGCGATGTTTGCTCCACGCTGATAAAATCGGGAAACATCGCGCCGATACATTGCCGATTTTTAAGACGATTTTTTCACGATTTTTTCGCGATTTTTCCCATTAAAATCGCGAGTTGATAGTTGACATCGCCGGTTGGTTGACATAAGCCCGAAAGTTAAAAATTAAAACACAAACATTTGGTTTTAACTTTTCCTGTTCATCCATCTGAGCTGATAGGGCACGCCACACACCGCAAAGGAGAGAGTGGACTCACTACCAACTGGAGATTCATCATTCGAGAATGCAAACGAGAAGGAGATAGATCATCGGACAGGGGTTTAGAGTCCAAAGAAGAGTGTTACCATTCGTCCGAGCACACGAAGGAGGAAGCTCGAGATAGAAGAACGCGGACAGAGGAAGAACGCAGGCGACAAAACAGTTTGTGGACAGAAGAAGAGGGTGCACGTCGCAGGCGAACGCTGGTAGGTTATCAGTCGTAATTTTTTTTTAAATTTAACCCTTAATTTTTAATTTTTAATTAAAACCATCCCCAAAACCTTCAATGGACTATCCTATCCAAATTCCAAATAATAACAGTATGGAATCATTTCAGTTAAAACTTAAAAGTTAAAACCCTCCTCAATGCTCATCACTGAACAGTCAAGACTCGACATATAAAATTATAAATATTAAAATTTAAAAAACAGTGGAAATTGGATGCTATAAGTTATAACTTATAAACCTATAAGTTTTAAAAAAAAGTTAAATATGAACTTGAGCATGGGAAAACATAAAAAAATTTAAAATTCAAGAATCAAAACAAAGTTGTAAATAAATTCAAGTTTTATGAGTCATGACAGTCACCAATGAGTCATTGACTCATCTTTCAACTTTCAAGTGCCACTGTCTAGTGGCCTTTGTGCCTACTTGAATTTTGAAATTAGAAATTACATAAAAATAACTTTAAAAAAAACCTCATTTTAAAGTTTTAAACACACAGTTTGTAGTTTCAGTTTGTGATTTTGTCTAACTTTGAGAAGAGAGGGGAATCGGGGACAGTTGGAAACACAATGTAAATTAATTTTCATTTTTACTTGTTGGTTGTTTGTCTGATTTGTTATTTTTTGCAAAAAAAATATGCTAAAAACGTTTTTATTTTTATTTTGCAGGTTCAAAGTTTCAATCTAGTTTTCACTTCCAGAATCCATATTACAAAGTTACAAACATGCCGAAGATTTTGGATCCATTTTGGGAGTATGCAGAGTCGGTTGATCCACATAATCAGCAAAAGCTTAGATGCAATATGTGTGGGAAGGAGATGACGGGGGGGATAAGTAGGCTCAAATACCACCTCGCACAACTTGCAGGGCATGAGGTGGATATTTGTAAAAACTCCACTCCTGAAATAGCCCATAGGGCCAAACTTGCAATTGAAGGTATTGGCAAGAGGAAAGATGAAAGGGAAGCTTTGAGGCAGGAACTTGGAATGAGAGCAGCATTAGGATCCGGGACAGCCGAGCACACTTTAGGGGGAGTGGGGAGTGAGACCTTATCCTCATCTTCCGTCATGCCTTCAATGACACATTCTATTTCTCACTTTTTGTCGAGATCCGATCCTGGTGCACAACCAAGTATAAAGTCAACGTACAAGATAAAAGAGAAAAAAGAAACAGATAAACTTGTGGGTGGATGTCTTTTGTGGAGTGATATTCCATTCCACTTTGCGAGGAACCCATTCTATGCGCCTATGTTCGAAGTTGTTGCTGTTGTTGGGTCGAGGTATAAGCCCCCCACTTATGAGGAGATGAGAGGGCCCATCCTTGATGATGAAAAGGTCGATTGCACTGCTAGGTTGGAGGAGCTTCGACATTCATGGGAGGCCACAGGATGCACCGTGATGTTAGATGGTTGGAGTGATAAGAAGAGTAGGACCCTTCTCAACTTCTTGGTTCATTGTCCTCGAGGCATAATGTTTATAAAATCCGTGGATGCATCTGCACAGGTCAAAGATGCAGCATTACTATGTCAGTTGTTGGATGAGTTCTTCCAAGAGATAGGTCCGTAGCATGTTGTCCAAGTAATAACGGACAATGCTGCGAATTATGTGACAGCCAGTAGGATGCTTACAAACAGGCATCCAACTTTGTTTTGGACACCTTGTGCAGCACATTGTATTGACTTGATCTTAGAGGATATGGGGAAGATCCAGTTTATCAAGGATGTCATTCATTCAGCAAGAAGCATCACCAAATTTATATACAATCATGCTTCTGTGCTTAGCTTGATGAAAAAGTTCACTCATGATAGGGAGTTGGTTCGTCCTGCCATCACTCGGTTTGCCACTTCTTTCATCTCTCTTCAGTCTCTCCTTACTTCTATGTGGGACTTGCAGACTATGTTCCTTTCAGCTGAGTGGCGTGCTTTATCAATTAGCACTGAACCGGAGGGACATGACATATTCAGGCTAGTGTCATACCAGGAGAGCTTTTGGTATGGGGTGAAGGAGGTGTGTACTGTATGTGAACCTTTGGTAAAGGTTCTACGCTTGGTTGATGGAGACAAGCCCGCAATGGGCTACTTGTATGAGGCCATGGATAGGGCCAAAGAGGCCATTAATGCCTACTATGAGGACAAGGAGGAAGAGGTGTAAGCGAAACAACAATTGATATGGGAGGTGATTGATCAGCGATGGAACAAAACACTTCATTGCCCCATTCATGCTGCAGGCCTATTCCTCAACCCCACATTCTCTTACTCATGTGGCTTCGACTTTGATGCAGAGGTAATGGATGGGTTCTTGGAGTGTGTCCAGAGGATGGTGCCAAGTGCAGCTAACCATTTAGAGATTTCCAAAGAGTTGGAGATCTATAGGAGGGCCATGGGAACATTTGGCTTTGATATGGCTATTAATGACAGGAAGAACATAATGCCAAGTAAGTTTCACCTTGTTTCAAAATTTAATTTCATTACTTTCTTTGTTTTATATTTCAAATTTTCAATGTCTTCTCTTATGTTTCTCCAATTCATTGTAGATACTTGATGGGAAACCTATGGCAAACGAGTACCCCATCTCCAAAAGCTTGCTATTCGAATCCTAAACCAAACATGTAGTTCTTCTGGTTGTGAGCGCAACTGGAGTGTATTTGAAAAGATACACACCAAGAAGCGCAACAGGTTTGAGAATTTGAAATTAAATTTTGAATTCATTATAACTTGTAATTTATGTCACATGGGTAATTTATGTATTCTAAATTCTAATTGGATAAATTTATGGTAATCATACAGGTTGGATACCCAACGCCTGAATGATCTAGTGTACGTCTCCTACAATCTCAGGTTGTCGATGAAACAGCTTGCGAAAAAACCTGAGGTGGAGGCCATTTCATTGGATCACATTGACACCACTGCTGCATGGAGAGCGAAGATTGAGGAACCTATTATGGAGGAAGCCCCTGATTGGTTAGAGGATGATACACAGGACATGGAGACTGAGACATGGGACGATGAGTGGTTAGACGCATCTAAGATTGTGCCACCATCGGAGCCACCAGCCACACAGCCACCAGTTGCAGAGCCACCAGCCACACAGCCATCGATTGCACAGACACTAGTTTCTGTTTCACAGCCACCACTTTCATAGCCACAGTCTCAGTTAGAGATAGCTAGATATATGGGCAGTGGTAGCAGTAGTGGTGGTAGAGGACTTGATGAGGGTCCAATACCTCATCATTCTTCTAGTTCTTCTAGAGTACATCAGTTTCCAGGCACTTCTAGAGGACGAGGAGGTCCACGACAACCCCCACGAGCGCTTGGGATTTCTAGCTCTAGAGGCAGAGCCATTACTAGAGCGATTACCTTTACTCGTAAAAGGGGTAGAGGGAATCCATAGTTTACTTTATTTGGTTGATTTCATTGCATATGAGATACATATAACATATCTATTATTACATAAAACATTGACTGTATTTTTTTGGTGATTCATGAGTCGGGGACTCAAGATCCAAGACACGATTCATTTTTTATGTGTGATCATGTGATGTATCACTAGACCTCTTATACATCTTATATATCGGTTTTATTTCTATATTCATGTAGCAATGTGTTTATTTGATGTTTTTGTTGCTTTAGATGTTTAGAAAATTGAAAAAAAATGAATATTTTTTGTATTTTTTTGCATCGCCGATATATTGCCGATGTTTGCCGACATTTTCGCCGATAAATCCGATAATATCTTTTTGGACCCTCGACGATATATTCGCCGACACGATATTTGTAACATTGATTTTTAAACACTAACCCACTGATTTTGCACTGCAAGCTTCCTGGTTTTTAGCAGGTCTACGAAAAAAGAGAAGGATACGCTGCCGAAATTTGGAGTTTTAGGCTTGCCGAAGCATCCAAACTTGACTCTGCCATCCCCCTTCCTCATTCCCTTGCTTTCCCAAGTATTTTTGGGCCTTTTTGACCCCTTTTTTCAAGGATCAAAAGCACCCTTTCTTTTTAAATCATTGTAGCAGGTCAATAAAAAGCGAGTGGGATGAAGACTCCCACACCCCTCTTCCCCCATTTGGGGGAAACCTGTATCGACTTTATTTTTCTATTTTTTTTTCTTACTTTTTTGCATGCATAAGTAATTGTTAGATTAGCATTTAGTCTTGTTGTTGCTTTCATAAAAGTTAAAAGGAAAACTTTGTTTAGTTTAATTCTATTTCAAAGCTTTCTTTGCTTTATATAAACTGCAAAAAGTAAAAAGAACCAAAGCCTATTGAATCTCACTGAAAAGTGGATCAAGAGCACTCTCTATCGGAGAGGTTTAATTTCTTTAGATTAGTTTTGTTTATCATTTTGTTAAGTAATAAAAGGAATCCAAAATCTCTTGAATCTCACCGAAAGGTGGATCAAGAGTGCTCTCTGTCGGAGAGTTTACTGTTAGTTTTATCTTTTCAGATTTATTTGTTTATTTAATCAATCCGACCGTTGCTTTCTCGAGTACCCGAAAGGTGAAGGAGACTCTTCGGTCATCATCTAAAGAACCCATTGTTACATCTCTAATAAAATAAACCAAGACTCCTTCCACGTATGCTCTACATCGTTGCAGCTTGTCTGATCAGTTGGTTGTATCAGAAAGGGATACAAGCTACTAAATTTAATAGAGAAAATCCACACAAGTCATTTTCTCGAGAACTCGGGAGGTTGCAAAGGGTAAGCACTAAAGAGTCAGGGGGCTACTCCAAGCAGGTTCATCCTCGCCCCATTGGACACTTGGCATTGCCGCTTTAGCACTCAGTTCGAAGGGATTTGACTTGTTGGGCCAAACCCACAATTAACTCACACCCTTAATTATTCATTTAATAATCTAAAATTTACCAACCGAGACGCTGCAATACTTTCACTTAGACTACACTAGCAACCCACATTTGCAAGCACTCTTTTCATTTTGGCGCTAGTCTATTTTGTTCTTTTTGCATAAGTTAATCACGCAAATGTGTCATTGAATATTGTGTATCTAATTTGACTTAAAGTGTTGCTAAGGTTAAATCTTGTTTGCAGTAATTGGTAATCTTTAATTTCATCTATTTCATATTAACTCCTATATTTAGTCTTTTCTTTCGTAGACTAAACATCATAGATTTTCTTCTAATAGGGACCACCCCCCTTGGCTTCGTTAGGAGTTAGCCTAAACGGAGGCGCTGGGATCAGGTGACAGCACCTGGCTCTTTGCTTGCCCCCAAGGCCACACCTTTCCCACTCAGGGAAATAGCAATCCAAAAGATTTCTGCTGACGGTATGCATTCGGCGGACAACATCTCTGGTGCCGTTGCCGGAAACTCCTCTCTGATCTGTTCAGTGGAAAGCTTGAGTCAACTATTATTCATTGTGATAATCATAGTTGCATAATGTTTTCAAAAAACCACGTGTTTTACGACAGGTCAAAACACATTGAAATGAAGTGTTGATTAAGTTGTCATCGATGCCAATAGTGTATGGTCATTGATGCCAACATGTCTTGGTGCCCCTTGATCAGCCCCTGAGGGTTAAGTAAGTGTCAGTGTCTAAGGAGACCTTTTGACTTTGTCCAAGCCCAAGTCTGAAGCCCTTGGAGCCCTTGGAACAATGGAAAAATCCCTGAACACCCTATAGAGTGTTTAAGTACCCCAAAGATGTTTTACAGTTCCTAAATACCACAACCTATGCCCTAGTACCCTAGAAAAATGTTTTTGGTGGATTGAATCAGTTGCAAGAGTCCAAATGACCCTTTTAGTGGTCATTTGTGTTTTATTGAGGTCACAGTACCCTAGGAGAAGTCTAGGCACCCCCACACATTAATGGTCATGTTTATGAAGCATGAGGTAACCTAGTTGACCTAACAAAAGTCCCTAAAACTCTTACCTTTGGTCCCTAAGCCCTCTAAACACTAATAACACCCTTGATGCCTTTACATTAGCCTTTCAGGCCCTCATGTTAACCCTAACCTAAAAACCTATCCTTATGACTAAAGGAAAGACTATTAACAATTAAAATATTAAGTAATGCTTAAGATCAGCCTTCTTAAATAATTGAATGTTTAAAATAAAGAAGTTGGTTAGCCTCATTCCTTCAACATTGAACCCATGTTAAGACACTTTTTGATAAAACACTTTCCCTCTTTAAGGTAGGCCCCATCAAGTAATGTTAAGTTAAAACATTTTCATTAATAGAAAACATTTTAAGTATATTATACCCCTATCCTCCAACGTTAACAAGAAATGGTTAAACACTTTAATGAAGTATTAATTTATGAACATAATTAAAATAATAATCAAGTTATAATAAATAAAACAGCTTTTATTTATTTAATAAATAAATAAAAACTGTAGTCCTCCTTTAGGTCGGCCCCATTAAACTCATAATTAATTAAAACAAGATTGCAAACCCCTCCTAAGTCGGCCCCAACAATTGTTTGATGTTAAAATGCTTTTTTTTATTAAATTAATCTTCTGCCACTAGGTCGGCCAGCTAAGAAAACACCTCAACAAAAAGTGTATATATACACCAAAACTTGTCACCTTTTGTCATCAACGAATTAGCAGCTTGACTGAGGATTTTCGCTAGATGACTAAGGATTTCTCACTGCATGCGAATTTTTGCAGAGACTTTTTTTTGGGTATTTGAAATTAGTGACAGTCTGAGTTTTCAAGAGGAGAACGGTCCGTTTTTTGGGGGAAGAATACACAGTCTTGCACCCATTTTTATCAAAGCTTGAGGATGGCTTTTGGCACAAACATTTAGGAGTTAAGTTCTACTACAATCCGAGTTCTGTGAGGAGTATGCAGCTCATTGCTACTTATAGTTTGAGGTCTGAAGACATCTCTTGACAGTCCCAAAGATTTACAGCTAAGACAATCCCGATTGTTTCGTGGCAGGCAAATGCCTAAAGGTTGAACAAAATCTCGATTTTGGGTTATCTACTAAGGTCATATACAGTCTTCAATCTTCTACAAATGACATCTACAGTAGTATACTAACAAGGTATGTCTACTCTAAACATTGAATACAATAAAGTGTACAAGTGGAATGTTGGTACAGTAGTATAAGTATGTAAGTGAGAGAGTGCACAGTGATGTGAGTGTGTGAAGGATAACAGCAGTTAGTATGTACAGCAGTATGAGTGTACAGATGTACAGTGTATGTAAAAGTTGAAGTGTATGTACAAGTAGTAGTGATGAATTTGTGAAGTGTATGAGTATACATTGTGAGTGTGTAGTGTATAGTGAATGAACTATGTATGTACAGAGATATAAGTGAACAAGTGTATGTGGTATGCAAGAATAGTATATTCATATGATACAGTAGTATGAACAGCAGTGATGTTTAAAGTGGTATGTTCATATGTACAATGTATGTACGGTAGTATCTAAAAAGGTATAAAGTGGCATGTAAAGTGTACAAGTAATGTGCAACATGTACAATACATACAGTGATATATTGATGAGATGATAAATGCAATGCACTCTATGATGAACACTCTTTGATTATAGTATACATGTGTAAGTTTTTACTCAGTTTCAACCTCTGGTTTAAATGTTGAAAATAACTCGGTTTAATGCCCAGCCCAGAAAATTCATAAGGCTGAAAATAACATAAATTTTCAGACTTAAATAAACACTGCTGTAACTTGATTTTTCATAACAGAAAATAAATAAATGCACTTTCAGACAACACACAGTACTCAGAAATTTTTGGCCAATAGCCCTGGAAAAACCCACAAGGGGAAAATGTGATGTCTCCCTCTACTTAAGCATCGAAAAACACCCGCTAACCTACTTAATTCCCATAGGTTCGAACAGGTACTGCATGAGAGGGAATTGATTGAGGGCATTTGATACTTGGAGCAGAACAGGACATTCATTTAGTGTGAAGTCATCAGTCGGATAAAACAAGACTTGTTTCTTTAGGCTTAAAAAGTCAACATCCAAATAGAATTGCACGCATGCAAAAGTGAAGCGAAAACCCTAAAAGTGACATGCAAACCCTAAAAGTACATGAGACTCTATTCAAGAGGTTTATGAGACAAAAGGAGTTATCTATTACTATTGTTGATTGATTTTGGAGTTTCGAGCAGCAACACAGCGTGCATCCGCGGCAATTGGAGTTGGAGACGGTGTCTTCAGCTAGCGAGAGTTCGGCAGTGAGATATCTGCCTTAGTCTCTTATTGGGATAGATCATCCAGGTTTATCCACATCACCCATCATATACTTCAGTATTCGGAGATCCAGCACATTCTGAAGGGTTATTAGCAGATCCTCGTTTTGCAGCCAGAAGTATCGAGAAAACCACAGAAGGATTCGCTGGGACCACAAAACCCAGTCTTTCCTCCGCATGTCAGCTTCCTCTTTCTCAGCAGGCCTATCATACAGCAGATAGTGAATATCAGACATCAGTTTGCTCACCTGGAGCAGCTATCAGCCAAACTGAATAGTTGGGGGCGTGAGCAATAGAACTGGCAATCAATTCGCTAGGGCACTTACAGGCAGCCAAACTTCCGCATGCGCCAATCCATCTCTCCGGCATCAGCAGGCAGACAAGCTCAGAAAGTTTCAGCCCAATCTGACCTCTCCTCCTACAAAAACGTCACCTTCAGTCTGGAGGGTGCTTACGGTATCGTGAGGCGGTAACAACGGAGGAACAGAGCACTACTAGACCAACTATTCGGATCTTTATGCATGCAACTATCTCTGGAGTCATTATCAGCCGATATATCAGTGGTAAGTGTTAATTTCTCTCTGCAAACCCTAACCCTAATTCACCTTCATTTTAGAGCAAGTTTGCATGCCTAGTTATTTCGTATTTTTGTATGAGATTGAATGTGCGAGTCAGCACTACAGTAGAACATTAGAGAATATTAGTATTTGCGATATCACATAAAACCAGTCAGAGAGAGACAGATTAATTTTATTTCTTTCAGTAAATGGAACAGCAAGTACAGCAAAAGTACAACTTATCTCTGTTGCATTAAATGCACCCAGACTGTTTTTCGATTTCTGTGCCAATCTTCCTTCTCGATTTTTGTGTTGAACTGAACCTTGAAAACCGTGCCAAAACAGTCCTCGTTTTTTGTGCCCAGCAGCCTCGAAACTGTGCAACAAATCCTCCTCGATTTCTGTGCAAAAAAGTAGAATCCGTACAGACTATACGAACCTCGAAAAACGTGATGTATTGCCTGTGTACGACCTCGAAATTCGTGTAGAGTACGGCCTCAATAAATGAGCCAACTTCGTCGTTTTTTGTGCCCTGCCTGTCCTCGAAATCCGTGACCTTCAAATCGTACTATACGGTCACCTTGGAATGCATGCCAACCAAAACTTTCTCCTCAAAAACCGTGCAGCCTGTAACTCAACTCTCTTCGAAATGCATGCCTCCTCTCTAACTCTCTCTTCTTCTCATCTCAAGAATGAATGCATTTGACTTTGCCCTTGCATTTTGTCTAAACCCTAGGTAGGTGAAGAGCCATCTAATCCAGTGGTTGAGATTAGACTAGATCAATGGATGAGAATAAATGCTCTCATTTAATTCTCATAAAAATTAATTTCACTCACCCACTTAAATTTATCAAAATTTGACTTTAATCTCTAAAGTCACATTACATGTTCATCTCAAGTCATTTAATGCAAGGGTCACTTTAATTTCCCCTTTTAAGTGACTAAGGCTAAAGTCACCTAGGAGAACACTTTCCTAGGTACAAAAATCAACACTCCCTCTTACCAAGGAAGGTGTTTTGCACCACTCCCAACTTGTCCCTGAAGAAGACGAACTTGCCCCTCCCCAAAGATTTCATCAGAATGTCTGCAACCTACTCATCAGTGGAAATGTATTGTAAAGTCACTGCTCCTCTCTGAACATAATCTCGGATGAAATGATACTTGATCTCAATATGCTTTGACCGGTCATGAAATACTGGATTCTCAAAGAGCTAGATGCAACTCTGATTGTCACAGTAGATCATTGTAGGCCTCAACTCCTAACCAAATAAATTCACCAGCAACTTGCGAAGCCACAGCGCCTCGCAACTAGCCTGACTGGTTGCCATATACTCAGCCTTTGCAGAACTCAAAGCAACAGACTTCTACTTCCGACTGAACCACGACATTGTTGCAGAGCCCAAACTGAAACAACATTCAGAAGTGCTCTTTCGGTCTGCCACACTGCCTGCCCAATCTGAATCTACGAAGCCAATCAACATGATTCCATCCAACCTCTCGTAGTCTAGACCAAAATCCACTATACCTGCTAGGTATCACAACAAATGTTTTGCAGCTATCCAGTACACTCTCTTAGGGTCAACCATGAACTGACTAATAGTGTTCACCGCAAAACACAAATCTGGTCGAGAGTTGACCAAATATATCAATGAACCAATGAGTTGACGGTATAATGTAGGATCCACCAACTCTCCCTCAGAAGCATGAAGCTTCTTCCCGTTGGTGACCAACAGTGTCGACATCGGCCTACAATCCTCCATCCTAAATCTCCTCGGAATATCAATAGCATACTTTCCCTGTCCCAGGAAAATATGTCCAAGCTCCTGCCAAACCTCCAATCCTAGAAAATAGTGCATCAACTCAATATCTATCATCTCATACTCTGAAGCAAGATCCTTCTTGCAAGCTGCAATGGGTCTCTCTTCCCCTGTGATAAATAAGTCATCAACCTATAACAGAAGAATAAGCGAATCATCTCCAACCATGATGAAATAGAGATTCGGATCTACTTCACTCTTTTGAAACCCCATCCGCTGCAAGTAAGAATCGATCCTGGAGTACCAAGCTCTAGAAGCTTGCTTCAGCCCATACAAGGCTTTCTTCAACCTGCAAACATGAGACTCTCTGATGAATCTCAAATCCTTGAGGTTGCTCAACATAAATCTCCTCCTGAATGATTCCATTGAGCAATGCGGTCTTCACATCCATCTGATGGATCTTCCAACCCATTTCCGCTGCAATGGATATCAATGCCTTGATCGAAGTATACCGAGCAACCGACGCAAAGGTCTCATCATAATCCACTCCCTCAATCTGTGAAAACCCCCGCGCTACAAACCTGGCCTTGTACTTCTCCACACTACCATCTGCAACATGCTTTAGCTTGTAAAGCCACCGAGAAGTCACCATTGACTTCCCCTCAAGTCTCGGAACTATCTCCCATAGTTTGTTCTTCATGATGGAACAGTACTCATCCATCATGGCATCTCGCCAAAAATGATGTTAGGAGGCCTCCTCAAAAGTATAAGGCTCTGAATCACGTAAACTAGCCATCAAAAGCATGCCCAATCTGTCAGGCATCTGAATAGACATCACTGGGTCTCTGAGTTTCCCAAACTCCTGAGCTTCCTTCAAGGTGTCTCGAAGCCACTTTGGTGTCTTCTTCCTGGGAGGTAGCTCCCCACTGGTCTATCCTCATCTGAAGAACTTCCAGAGGTAGAAACCCCAGTAACCTCTAAACCAGAAGCTGGTGTACCAATATCTGGTGAACTCTGTGATCCTAATCCTCTATACGGTGAACCTGTAATCTGAGACCCAAAATCTGTCCCCAAAGACCCTGTTGGTTGAACCACTGAACCTGGTGAACCTGTGCCTGCACTGTGTGGTCCAGTAACTCTAGAAACCTGTGATATTGTCTGTTGTACTGATGGTACCTGTGTAACTGCATGAGGTGCATGAACCTACTGCTCGCCCTGCTCCAACTCTCTCGACTGGTTCATTGATGTATTTGGTCAACTCTCGACCAGAGAGTTGACCGAGAGTTGACGGTGTAATGTAGGATCCACCAACTCTCCCTCAGAAGCATGAAGCTTCTTCCCGTTGGTGACCAACAGTGTCGACATCGACCTGCAATCCTCCATCCTAAATCTCCTCGGAATATCAACAGCATACTTTCCCTGTCCCAGGAAAATATGTCCAAGCTCCTGCCAAACCTCCAATCCCAGAAAATAGTGCATCAACCCAATATCTGTCATCTCATACTCTGAAGCAAGATCCTTCTTGCAAGCTGCAATGGGTCTCTCTCCCCCTGTGATAAATAAGTCATCAACCTATAACAGAAGATTAAGCGGATCATCTCCAACCATGATGAAATAGAGATTCGGATCTGCTTCACTCTTCTGCAACCCCATCTGCTGCAAGTAAGAATCGATCCTGGAGTACCAAGCTCTAGGAGCTTGCTTCATCCCATACAAGGCTTTCTTCAGCCTGTAAACATGAGACTCTCTCTGATGAATCTCAAATCCTTGAGGCTGCTCAACATAAATCTCCTCCTGAATAATTCCATTGAGAAATGCGGTCTTCACATCCATCTGATGGATCTTCCAACCCATTTCCGCTGCGATGGAAATCAATGCCTTGATCTAAGTATACCGAGCAACTAACGCAAAGGTCTCATCATAATCCACTCCCTCAATCTGTGAAAACCCCTGCGCTACAAACCTGGCCTTGTACTTCTCCACACTACCATCCGCAGCATACTTTAGCTTGTAAAGCCACCGAGAAGTCACCATTGACTTCCCCTCAGGTCTCGGAACTATCTCCCATAGTTCATTCTTCATGATGGAACGGTACTCATCCATCATGGCATGTCGCCAAACATAGTGTTGGGAGGCCTCCTCAAAAGTAGAAGGCTCTGAATCACGTAAATTAGCCATCAAAAGCATGCCCAATCTGTCAGGCATCTGAATAGACCTCACTGGGTCTCTGAATGTCCCAAACTCCTGAGCTTCCTTCAAGGTGTCTCGAAGCCACTTTGGTGTCTTCTTCCTAGGAGGTTGCTCCCACACTGGTCTGTCCTCATCTGAAGAACTACCAGAGGTAGAAACCCCAGTAACCTCTGAACTAGAAGCTGATGTACCAATATCTGGTGAACTCTATGATCCTAATGCTCTATACGGTGAACCTGTAATCTGAGACCCAAAATCTGTCCCCAAAGACCCTGTTGGCTGAACCACTGAACCTGGTGAACCTGTGCCTGCATTGTGTAGTCCAGTAACTCTGGAAACCTGTGATCTTGTCTGTTGTACTGATGGTACCTGTGTAACTGCATGAGGTGCATGAACCTACTGCTCTCCCTGCTCCAACTCTCTCGACTTCCTGAAGGCCCGCTCCTCCTCAAACTCCACATCCCTCCTCACAACAACTTTCCTCTGAAGGAAGGTAAATATGGAAGGCCTTCGAAGTCTCATCATAACCCACAAAGATGCCCTTCTCTGTAGTGGGCTCCTACTTTGTCCTCTTCTCAAAAGGGACATGAGAGTAAGTCAAACTACCAAATATGCGAAAATGGCTGACCTCAGGCTTCTTGCCTATGAAACACTCCTCAGGTGTCACGTTCCCCACGGCACGATGGAGACTCCTATTCTGAAGATATACAGCTGTGTTGCATGCCTCAGCCCAAAGAAAGAAAGGAAGTGGTTGGTCATGTAACATAGCTCTGGTTGATCCAACAATAGACCTGTTCTTCCTCTCTGCCACTCCATTCTTCTCTGAAGTGTATGGAACTGTCAACTGCCTCCTGATACCCTCCTGTCTGCAATATCCATCAAACTTCTTGGAGGTATACTCACCCCTGTTATCCAATTTGAGAACTTGGATCTTCCTCCCTGTCTGGTTCTCCACAAGAGCTTTGAACTCTTGGAACCTCTGCAAGACCTCCTCAGATTTCTTGCTCTTTAGGAAGTAGATCCAGGTCTTCCTGAAATGATCATCGATGAATGTCACGTAGTACTCATATCCTCTCAAGGAAACAGATGACATCGGTCCACACAAATCTGAATGTATCATGTCAAGAATCCCTGCTGACCTGCTATCACTGCTAGGAAAAGCAGTCTTGATGTACTTTCCCAAAGCATACCCTCTGCACACATCACTCTGCTCTGAGTTGAACTCTGGTATACCTGTAACCATATGTCTAAACAACTCCAAAGCTGGATGATGCAAGTGAGCCATCCTCCTATGCCAAATCTCACAAATCTCACTGCTGCTACTATGTGGCAAGGCATGTCGAGGCTGAAATAAGGGCCTGTATAGTTTCCCGCATCTAACTCCAATGGTAAATGAAGCAGATGGTCCTGTAGTCTTGGGAAACACACGCACATATCCAACTAGGAAGGACACCCCAAGACCCCGATCCTCAATCATGGAAACTGAAATCAAGTTTTTCCTCATCCCATGTACATACAATACATCTCTCAACACCATGGGACTCATGGACTCCCTCTGAAAGGTAATGGTCCCACGCCCAACTGCTCTGACTGCTAAGTCATCTCCCAACACAACCTCCACATCAATCTCTGTCTATGAAAGCTCGGAGAACATCTCACGAGCACCTGTCATGTGGCTCGAAGCTCCACTATCAATATACCAAGTGTTGGAAGTAGATGCACTGTAAGAATGGTCTGTCACCAAGGAAAACTCCCTCTCTCTATGAACATCCGCACTGGAGATAATAGATGCTCTCTCTCTATCAATATGCCCAGTGCACAGAGAAAACTCTCTCTGAAATCTAACTGCAAAGTCATCGACCGCCGCTGAAGCTGTTTCTGCTGTTGTTGCTTCTTCTTCTTGTTCAGACACTGCCCAGCATAGTGTCCCATCTTCTGACATGCAAAGCACTTTACAGTGCTCAGATCCTTCTTTTGCCCATCCTACTACTTGGCCCCACCCTTCTTGGGACCCTTCTTGTTCTTCTTCTTCCTTTTTGTTGTCAAAGCCACATCCTCCTCATCCTCCCTACTAGTAGAAGCACTGCACTGCAAAAACATCACAAATCATCACAAATCCTATCCCAAGAAGGTAAGCTCTCCCTAGCCACCAAGCCCTATACAAACACAACCCGAGGTTGTCTGCACTAGCTTAGCACTAGGACTCTCCTTTGACCATCATGACACTTTTCAGCGTCTCCCTCAAAGTCGTTTTCCTATTCTTGTTTGAGCTCTGAAACAAGCCGGTCAAAGCACTCCACATTTCATGTGCACGATCCTTCTCTGAAATGTGTGGAATCACATGGTCTTTAACAGCATCTAGGATAATCCTCCAGGCTTTAATATCTTTCTTGTTGAAGGCAGCCAATGCTACCGCATCGGTGGAAGCAAGAATAGCAATGGGATTAGTTGTAGTATTTTTTACTACCTCCTCCCACAAATCAGTTTCCTCCAACACAAGCAAAATCCTAGCTTTCCATGGGAACAAATTCCCAACCCCATCAAGCCTATACTCCATTCTCAATCTAGTTCAAAACATATTTCTCAAAGAACAAGTTTCAACAAAATGTTGTTACTGTCAAAAGAAAATCTCTAAAATCTGGAAATTACTTTTCTGTCTGCAAAAATTAATTTTCTGCCCCACTCAGCTCTGATACCATGTAAGTTTTTACTCAATTTCAGCCTCCGATATAGATGTTGAAAATAACTCAGTTTAATGCCCAACCCAGAAAATTCATAAGGCTGGAAATAACATAAATTTTCAGACTTAAATAAACACTGTTGTAACTTGATTTTTCATGACAGAAAATAAATAAATGCACTTTCAAACAACACACAGTACTCATAAATTTTTGGCCAATAGCACTGAGAAAAACCCACAAGGGGAAAACCAGTCAAAGAGAGATTAATTTTATTTCTTTCAATAAATGGAACAGCAACTACAGCAGAAGTACAACTTATCTCTGCTGCATTAAATGCACCCAGACTGTTTTTCGATTTCTGTGCCAATCTGCCTTCTCGATTTCTGTGTTGAACTGAACCTCAAAAACTATGCAGCAAATCCTCCTCGATTTCTGTGCAGAAAAGTACAGTCCGTATAGATTGTATAGACCTTGAAAATGTGTTGTACGGCCTGTGTACAACCTCGAAATTCGTGTAGAGTACAGCCTTAATAAATGAGCCAACCTCCTCGTTTTATGTGCCATGCCTATCATCGAAATCTATGCCCTTCAAACTGTATTGTACGGTCACCTTGGAATGCGTGCCAACCAAAACTTTCTCCTCAAAAATCGTGCAGCCTATAACTCAGCTCTCTCTCAAAATTCGTGACTCCTCTCTAGCTCTCTCTTCTTCTCATCTCAAGAATGAATGCATTAGCCTTTGCCGTTGTTTTTTGTCTAAACCCTACGAGGTGAAGAGCCATCTAATCCAATGGTTGAGATTACACTAGATCAATGGATGAGAATAAATGCTCTTATTTAATCATCATAAAAATTAATTTCACTCACCCACTTAAATTTATCAAAATTTGACTTTAATCTTTAAAGTAACATTAAATGCTCATCTCAAGTCATTTAATGCAAGGGTCACTTTAATTTCCCCTTTTAAGTGACTAAAGCTAAAGTCACCAAGGGGAACACTTTTCTAGGTACAAAACTCAACAACATGCCAATTGTGATGATAGGGATGCATACTTAATGATGATGATGTTCTCCCATGCTACATGATGATGCACGCTCTATGATGTTGTTGTACTCCTATACACACTATGATGTGATGATGAAAATGCTTTAATACTCTCCTATGCTTGATGATGTACATGCACTATGATGCTCATCTGATCTATACGATGATAATGATGGTGCATACTCTATGATATATGCACTTGATTATGATGATACATGTCTGATGTTCAGAAACGAATTACTTGTTTAGTGAGTGTGGTGTACATGAGCAGTGTATGGCAGTGAAATCACTGGATGGTATACAGGGATGATCTGGCAGTGATCAGAGCGCAGAGGCTATCAGCAACAAATTCAGAGATTGCTTTGACAGTTGAGCAAGATTGTCACAAGTTCATTTATGTGCAGTTGGTCTGACTGGTTGAGTTGTATGAGCAGTTGGTTTGACTCAGGTGGACTGAGTTTGATGTGCAGTTGGTTAGACTCAGATTGACTAAGTCAGTTAATGTGGGCAGCAGATTGATTGACAGGTTTATGAGAAATGGTTAGTAGTGACAGTTGTTGAGTAGTGTGATACAGTTGTGGTACAGTGATCAGTGACAGTGATTATGTAGTGTAGTGCAGGTGTTTATTAGCAGGTCTGCAGGCTTAGTGCAGTTGTGGTTCAGTAGATCAGTGTCTATCTTCTTATCTGGGTGGCAGGACGGGGCAAGGAAAGGGGGTTGTAGCCTCCTTCCGGTGGTAGCTGGAGAACCAGGGAGTTGTAGCTTCCTTCAGGTTGTAGCCTGTAAATCAGTGGGTTGTAGCCTCCTTCCAGTTGTAGCTGGAAAATTGAAGTCTTTGTAATAAGGGGGTTGTTGCCTCCTAGTTATTTCTGGAAAACTATTTTAAAAAGGCTTCCATTGCTTTTCCCCCAGGACTTGGGTTTGCACGTAAAATCTGGTGTTCTGTGTTTCATGATATGCTTCTTATGTGATGATGATATAATGATGATAATAACGTTGACGATGATATAATGATAATATGCATATTATTGAATAATTTGTTGATTGCTAAAAGTGAAAAAGTAATAAAAGTTGCGCACACTGATTCACCCCCCTCCTCTCAGTGTACCTGGTGTGTCCTAAGGAGACCTTTTGACTTTGTCCAAGCCCAAGTTTGAAGCCCTTGGAGCCCTTGGTACAATGGCAAAAGCCCTAAACACCATGTAGAGTGTTTAAGTACCCCAAAGATGTTTTACGGTTCCCCAATACCACAACCTATGCCCTAGTACCTTAGAAAAGTGTTTTTGGTGGTTTGAAGAAGTTGCAAGAATCCAAATGACCCTTTTAGTGGTCATTTGTGTTTTATTGAGGTCATGGTAGCCTAGGAGAAGTCTAGGCACCCCCACACATTAATGGTCATGTTTATGAAGCATGTGGTAACTTAGTTGACCTAACAAAAGTCCCTAAAACTCATACCTTTGGTCCCTAAGCCCTCTAAACACTAATAACACCCTTAATGCCTTTACATTAGCCCTTGAGGCCCTCATGGTGACCCTAACCTAAAAACCTATCCTTATGACTAAAGGAAAGACTATTAACAATTAAAATATTAAGTAATGCTTAAGATCAGCCTTCTTAAATAATTGAATGTTTAAAATAAACAAGTTTGTTAGCCTCATTCCTTCAACGCTGAACCCTTGTTAAGACACTTTTTGATAAAACACTTCCCCTCTTTAAGGTAGGCCCCATCAAGTAATGTTGAGTTAAAACTTTCATTAATAATAAAATATTTTAAGTATATTATACCCCTATCCTCCAACGTTAAAAAGAAATGGTTAAACACTTTAATGAAGTATTAGTTTATGAACATAATTAAAATAATAATCAAGTTGTAATAAATAAACAACTTTTATTTATTTAATAAATAAATAAAACTTTATGCCTCCTTTAGGTTGGCCCCATTAAACTCATAATTAATTAAAACAAGATTGCAAACCCCTCCTAAGTCGACCCCAACAATTGTTTTGATGTTAAAATGCTTTTTTTGATTAAATTAATCTTCCTCCACTAGGTCGGCCAGCTAAGAAAACACCTCAACAAAAAGTGTATATATACACCTATGTAGCACGGGAACCGCTCCCGGCTTTTAGGAAACTCATTCCTGAAGTTCCGACGTTCCAGGGAACTTTGGAACTTGTAGGAAACTCTCCCAATCCAACGGAAACCGTTCCCGATGGTTGGGAACTTATTGGGAACTTTTACCCTCTAAAATCGAGAACTTGGGGACTTCTCTTTGCGCGTTTCCTTCATTAGGAACTTCCACGCATTCATTCCTATTTCCCTGCGACCATATATATACATGGTTGATTCAAAAAAATTTCTCTTGAAAACTAAGTTGCAATAAAAGTCTTTTTCGTGCTACCTTGTCGAGTTGGTGCACTGATCTCTATTTAATGCTCGTGCTAGAGTATTCACTCATCCCTTCGCTGAATTGCACTTGTCGCTAATCAATAATAAATGTAAATCTATTTTGACGTTTTATCGCTAATCAATAATAATGAATAAAAAGTAAACTTTTAACTCATTGGAAATGGTTCTAAATCTTACTTTAAAACTAAATTCATATATTACATTTAAATTAAAAATATATTGATTTTTATTTTATAATAATTTAAATTTGAATAATTATATACCTTTGCAATACCTTGGCATAGAATGTTTTGTAAACATATAATATTCTAATACATTTTAATCATAGCTGACACAAAACTAAAAACTTACTCTATACATATAGCCACAAATATAGGCACTATAAATCCTAAAAGTCCCCACTTTAGAAAAAGTCTACCTTATATAATCAATGATGTTGATGGTAATCTTGATTTTATTGCCATTTCCATCTGCTAAGAGGCTCTCGTTACAACCGTAATACAAGGGATAAGTTAAGTCATTTGATTTGTGTTAATGTTTCTTTTTTCTCTATGTTTCTTCTCTTCTCATGTTTTTTTAATTATTATTTTTTATATTTTTTTAATATATATTATTGACGTTCCCAACGTGCCGTTTCTTGCAAATTTGGGGGAAACTTCTAGACGTATCCGACACTCGTACCCGCGTTCCCTAAGTTCCCGAGTTCCAGAAACTTGTGCAACATAGATATACACCAAAACTTATCACCTTTTATCATCAACGAATTAGCAGCTTGACTGAGGATTTTCGCTAGATGACTAAGGCTTTCTCACTGCAGCATCGAATTTTTGCAGAGACTTTTTTTTGGGTATTTGAAATTAGTGACAGTCTGAGTTTTCAAGAGGAGAACAGTCTGTTTTTTGGGGGAAGAACACACAGTCTTGCACCCATTTTTATCAGAGCTTGAGGATGGTTTTTGGCACAAACATTTAAGAGTTAAGTTCTACCCATTGCTACTTACAGTTTGAGGTCTGAAGACATCTCTTGACTGCCAAACTTTTACAGCTAACACAATCCCGATTGTTTGGTGGCAGGAAAATGCCGAAAGGTTGAACAAAATCTCGATTTTGGGTTATCTGCTAAGGTCATATACAGTCTTCAATCTTCTACAAATGACATCTACAGTAGTATACTAACAAGGTATGTCTACTCTAAACATTGAATACAATAAAGTGTACAAGTGGAATCTGTGTACAGTAGTATAAGTATGCAAGTGAGAGAGGGCACAGTGATGTGAGTGTGTGAAGAATAACAGCAGTTAGTATGTACAGTAGTATGAGTGTACAGATGTACAGTGGATGTAAAAGTTGAAGTGTATGTACATGTAGTAGTGATGAAGTGATGAACTTGTCAAGTGTATGAGTATACATTGTGAGTGTGTAGTGTATAGTGAATGAACTATGTATGTACAGAGATATAAGTGAACAAGTGTATGTGGTATGCAAGAATAGTATATTCATATGATACAGTAGTATGAAAAACAGTGATGTTTACAGTAGTACATACAGTGGTATGTTCATATGTACAAGATATGTACAGTAGTATCTAAAAAGGTATAAAGTGGCATGTAAAGTGTACAAGTAATGTGCAATATGTACAATACATACAGTGATATATTGATGAGATGATAAATGCAATACACTCTATGATGAACACTCTTTGATTATGGTATACATGCCTGTTATGATGAGAGGATTGCGATGATGATGATGCATACTTAATGATGATGGTGTTCTCCCATGCTACATGATGATGCACACTCTATGATGTTGTTGTACTCCTATACACTATGATGTGATGATGAAAATGCTTTGGTACTCTCCTATGCTTGAAGATGTACATGCACTATGATGCTCATTTGATCTACACGATGATGATGGTGGTGCATACTCTATGATATATGCACTTGATGACGACTATGATGATGCTACTTGAAGATACACTATTATGATACATGTGTGATGTTCAGAAAAAAATTACTTGTTTAGTGAGTGTGGTGTACATGAGCAGTGTATGGCAATGAAATGACCGGTTGGTATACAGGAATGATCTAGCAGTGATCAAAGAGCAGAGGCTATCAGCAGCAGATTCAAAGATTGCTTTCACAGTTGAGCAACATTGGCACAAGTTCCTTTATGTGCAGTTGGTCTGACTGGTTGAGTTGTATGAGCAGTTGGTTTGACTTAGGTGGACTAAGTTTGATGTGCAGTTGGTTTGACTGAGATTAACTGAGTCGGTTAATGTGGGCAGCAAATTGATTGACAGGTTTATGAGAAATGGTTAGCAGTGGTAGTTGTTGAGTAGTGTGATACAGTTGTGGTACAGTGATCAGTGACGGTGATTGTGTAGTGTAGTACAAGTGTTGATTAGCAGGTCTGCAGGCTCAGTGCGGTTGTGGTTTAATAGTTCAATGTCTATCTTCTTATCTAGGTGGAAGGACGAGGCAAGGAAAGGGGGTTTTAGCCTCCTTCTGGTTGTAACTGGAGAACTAGGGAATTGTAGCTTCCTTCAGGTTGTAGCCTGTAAATCAGGGGGTTGTAGCCTCCTTCCAGTTGTAGCTGGAAAATTGAAGTCTTTGTAATAAGGGGGTTGTTGCCTCCTTTCAATTATTTCTGGAAAACTATTTTAAAAGGGCTGAAATGGTTTTTCCCCCAGGACTTGGGTTTCCACGTAAAATCTGATGTTTTGTGTTTCTTGATATGCTTCTTATGTGATGATGATATAATGATGATAATAATATTGATGATTGTATAATGATAATATACATATTACTGAATAATTTGTTGATTGCTAAAAGTGAAAAAGTAATAGACGTTGCGTACACTGATTCACCCCCCCCTCTCAGTGTACCTATGTCCTACAATTGGTATCAAAGCGGGACCTTCACAGAAAGCCTTATCATCTTGAAGGCGATATTTGACACACCATGGGGTCCTCAATGAATGGAGTACCATTGACCTATGAGTCAAATTATTACTTGATCTAGAAAATGATAATGAAGGCTTATCTCGAGGCAATTGGTGTATGGAAGTCAGTTGTTACTGGATATACACCTCCAAAGAAAGTGTAAACAACAATTCAGAAGGAAGCAAAGAAAAATAATTCTATGGCTATGGAAGCCATCCTTGAAGACCTAACAGATATCCAAAAGAAGAAGATAGGGAAGTGCATCTCAGCTAAGGAACTATGGCTCAGATATCCAACACTACTCCAATAAAGAAGAAGAAGCAGAGGTTATGGAATTAATGCTTGAATATCCAACAGATCTCCAAAATGAGAAAATAGGAAAGTCCAACTCAGTTGAAGAATTGTCGTTCAAAATAAATCAGCTAACTAAGACGAAGAACAAGAAGAAGACAGCCCCATCAAAATATCAATACAAGATCCAGGTAGGTATGAAGGTAAGTCCCCTGAACACTCTATTTGTAATGCTTCTAAAGAGATATGTTTATCAGGTATAGAAAATACGAGCTATTATGAATTCATTGAATGCAACACTTCGGATTATGATGAAAATCCTTGATCTCCAATAAGAGATAGACAATAAATCAGCTAAACTAAGATGAAGAACAAGAAGCAGAAGACAAACCCATCAAAATGTCAATACAAGATCCAGGTAGGTATGAAGGTAAGTCCCCTGAACACTCTGTTTGTAATGCTTTTAAAGAGATATTTTTATCAGGTATAGAAAATACGAGCTATTATGAATTCATTGAATGCAACACTTTGGATTATGATGAAAATCCTTGATCTCCAATAAGTGATAGAAATTTAGCAGATATTACGATAGACAATGAAATTACTAATGTTTCGCAAGAAGTAAAAAATCTTTGTGAACAGAACCAGGTATTGCAAGAGCAATTCGACAAAGCTGAGAAGAGGAATCAAGAAGAATCTGAGAAGGCCACACAAACCATAATTAATCTAAAACTCCAAGTCAGAGAAACTACCAGAATCAAAGAATCCATATCCAAATCTTTGAGAGATAAACTTGAGAAGTCGGCCACGGAAATTGAAAAGCAATCAGAAGAAATTGTCAAGCTCAGAAGACTGCTAGAGGATAAGGAAAAAGAGTTAATCTGCAAGCTACAAGACAAAGACAGTGAGATAAGTGCCTACAAACCTAAAGAAATATTGAAAGAGAAGTTAAGAAGAAAACAAGAACTTGAAATCAAATCCTTGAAGGCAGAGTTACGGAAGGTATGTCTGACAAACTTTGAATTTGAAAACGACCTCTCAGAACTCAAAAAGGAGAATCATGCACTAAAAGGTCAACTGCAACAATCCCATGAGGATGATCATAATTCAAAAGGACAGATGGAAGACATTATCGTTGATCTAAATAGACAGGTAGAAGAAGTCAAGCAAATAGAAGAAGATCTAATGAAATAACTCCAATAAAAGATAGAAATTTGTCAAAAGCAAGAACTGAAGATCCTCTCTCTGAAGGAAGATCTGAACAAAACAACTACTTAGTTAAACGCAAATTCGAAGATCGAAAATTACAATGAAGACTCAATGGAAGAGGAAGAAAAGACTAACAATTATACACGTATTCTTACAAGATTCCATGATCAACAAGAATCAAGAGAAGTTACAACTCAGAGATATCCTATAATGTTCAATGGCTACTGTTACAAGTGCAATAATTATGGTCACAAAGCCATCCATTGCAGAGATCCTGAAAAGATCACGCAAAGAAGAAATCAAGATGGGTTTTCCGTTCAATGTTACAATTTCTATCGTTATGATCATTTCGCAAAAGATTGCAGGATGCAGGGACCAGTTAAAGTTGAGAGAAGAAAGAAAGTTCAATCGAATGATATGAACAACCATCATCCTACTAAAGTATGGAGAAAGAAGTTACTAGATTGCACCATTGATCAAAACAGAAATGATGAAAATATTGGGAAAAATCAAATATTATTTTGAAGACTATCGACTCGTCAAATGAAGAATGTGTAAAAGGATATATGTACCTAATTATCAAATTTGAGTATCGTATAGTAGTTGGTTCTAGCAGTATTCGTGTGACAGAATACAAGTCCGTCAAAGTAGCGTCAGTGATAAGAAAAGTAGTATTACCAAAAGAAGATATTGCTGCCATTAATGCAAACAGGAAGAAAAGTCGGAAAGGAAGAGAAGTTGATGACAGGGGGAGCATGTCCTAAGGGGGAGCAGTATAATCAAAGGATGTTCCCTTTGCCATTGATGCCAAAGGGGGAGAGAAACTATGAATAAAGGGAGCATGTTCTAAAGAAGAGTTATGGTGTTGCCATCAATGACAAAGGGAGAGATTGTTGATTAAGTTGTCATTGATGCCAACAATGTATGGTCATTGATGTCAACATGTCTTGGTGCCCCTTGAGGAGCCCTTAAGGGTTAAGTAAGTGTTTGTGTCTAAGGAGACCTTTTAACTTTGTCCAAGCCAAAGTCTGAATCCCTTGGAGCCCTTGGGATAATGGCAAAAGCCCTGAACACCCTATAGAGTGTTTAAGTACCCCAAAAATGTTTTACAGTTCCTCGGTACCACAACCTTTGCCCTAGTACCCTAGAAAAGTGTCGTTTGTGGATTGAAGAAGTTGCAAGACTCCAAATGACCCTTTCAGTGGTCATTTGTGTTTTATTGAGGTCACAGTACCCTAGGAGAAGTCTAGGCACCCACACACATTGATGGTCATGTTTATGAAGCATGTGGTAACCAAGTTGACCTAACAAAAGTCCCTAAAACTCTTACCTTTGGTCCCTAAGCCCTCTAAACACTAATAAGACCCTTGATGCCTTTACATTAGTCCTTGAGGCCCTCATGGTGACTCTAACATAAAAACCTAGCCTTATGACTAAAGGAAAGACTATTAACAATTAAAATATTAAGTAATGCTTAAGATCAGCCTTCTTAAATAATTGAATGTTTAAAATAAAGAAGTTTGTTAGCCTCATTCCTTCAACGTTGAACCCTTGTTAAGACACTTTTTGATAAAACACTTTAATGAAGTATTAGTTTATGAACATAATTAAAATAATAATCAAGTTGTAATAAATAAAACAACTTTTATTTATTTAATTAAAAAAAAACTTTTTTCCTCCTTTAGGTCGGCCTGATTAAACTCATAATTAATTAAAATAAAACAAGTTTGCAAACCCCTCCTAAGTCGGCCCCAACAATTGTTTTAATGTTAAAATGTTTTTTTAATTAAATTAATCTTCCTCCACTAGGTCGGACAGCTAAGAAAACACCTCAACAAAAAGTGTATATATACACCAAAACTTGTCACCTTTTATCGTCAAGGAATTAGCAACTTAAATGAGGATTTTCGCTAAATGACTAAGGATTTCTCACTGCAGCATGCGAATTTTTGCAGAGACTTTTTTTTGGGATTTGAAATTAGTGATAGTTTGAGTTTTCATGAGGAGAACAGTCCGTTTTTTTGGGGAAGAATATATAGTGTTGCACCCATTTTTATCAGAGCTTGAGGATGGCTTTTGGCACAAACATTTAAGAGTTAAGTTCTGCTACAATCCAAGTTATGTGAGGATTATACAGCCCATTGCTACTTACAGTTTGAGGTCTGAAGACATCTCTTGACAGTCCCAAACTTTTACAGCTAAGACAATCACGATTGTTTGGTAACAGGCAAATGCTTAAAGGTTGAACAAAATCTTGATTTTGGGTTATCTGCTAAGGTCATATACAGTCTGCAATCTTCTACAAATGACATCTACAGTAGTATACTAACAAGGTATGTTTACTCTAAACATTGAATACAATAAAGTGTACAAGTGCAATGTGTGTACAGTACTATAAGTATGTAAGCGAGAGAGTGCACAGTGATGTGATGTGTGAAGTATAACAACAGTTAGTATGTACAGTAGTATGAGTGTACAGATGTACAGTGTATGTACAAGTTGAAGTGTATGTACAAGTAGTAGTGAATCACAAGAAGTTGTCTCAAGAGTTCTTCAGGGTCCTCATGGTTCATTCATGCCCACTCAAAGTACATCTTCATAAACAAGGAGAATTATTAAATGCTTTCTCTCGATCTCCTTGATGCCACCAAGATCAGGTGCTAGGTCTCTCAACCAGGGGTAGCTAGTCCTTGGAGAAGATCTCATAGTCCATAGATCAAGGAGAGAAGTGCATCACTTGCCTAGACCCAGTCTAGGGCTTATGGTGATGACTTGGTAACTGACCAGGTGCCTCATCCCCAGCTGCATCAGATAACTCAATGTCAAATATTTAGTAACTGACCAAGCGCCTCCATTCTCCCAGAGAATGGCCCTCAGCCCCAGGCTGAGATCCTAGTCCTAGACTAGGTTAAATTCCTGGTAACTGACTAGGTGCCTCCATTCAGTGAATGGCCCTCAACCCCAAGTTGAGACTCCCAGTCTCGGACAAGGTTAATTTACTGGTAACTGACCAGGTGCCTCTATTCTCCTAGAGAATGGCCCTCAACCCCAAGCTTGTCACGAAAGTACACTAACTTTGTTGTTGTCAGAGGCTTCACCAAAATGTCTACAATCTGTTCATCGGCATGGATATACTGAAGCTTCAGGGTGCCTCTCTGCGCTAAGTCTCTGATGAAGTGGTACTTCATGCAAGACACACCAAGTACACTGAGGAGGGGGGGTGAATTAGTGTGCGCAACTTCTATTACTTTTTCACTTTTAGCAATCAGCAACTTATTCAATAATATGCATATTATCATTATATCATCATTAGCATTATTATCATCATTATATCATCATCACATAAGAAGCATATCGTGAAACACATAACACCAGATTTTATGTGGAAACCCCAAGTCCCAGGGGAAAAACCACGAAAGCCTTTTTAGAATAGTTTTCCAGAAATAACTGAAAAGAGGCAACAACCTCCTTATTACAAAGACTTCAATTTTTCAGCTACAACTGGAAGGAGGCTACAACCCCCTAATTTACAGGATACAACCTAAAGGAAGCTACAACTCCCTAGTTCTCCGGCTACAACCAGAAGGACGCTACAACGACCTTTCCTTGCCTCGTCTTGCCATCCAGATAAGAAGATAGACACTGAACTACTGAACCACAACCGCACTGAACCCGCAGGCCTGCTAATCAACACCTGTACTACAGTACACAATCACTGCCATTGATGATTGTACCACAACTGTATCACAACTACTCAACAATTATCACTACTAACCATTACCCATAAACCAGTCAATCAATCTACTACCCACATTAACCGACTCAATCAATATGAGTCTAACCAATTGCACATCAAACTCAGTCCACCTGAGTCAAACCAACTGCTCATACAACTCAACCTGTCAGACCAACTGCACATAAAGGAACTTGTGCCAATCTTGCTCAACTGTGAAAGCAATCTCTGAATCTGCTGCTGATAGCCTCTGCTCTCTGATCACTGCCAGATCATCCCTGTATACCAACCAGTCATTTCACTGCCATACACTACTCATGTACACCACACTCACTGAACAAGTAATTCCTTTTTGAACATCAGACATGTATCATCATAGTGTATCTTCAAGTAGCATCGTCATAGTCGTCATCAGGTACATATATCATAGAGTATGCACAATCATCATCATCGTGTAGATCAAATGAGTATCATAGTGCATGTGCATCATCAAGCATAGGTGAGTATTAAAGCATTTTCATCATCATATCATAGTGTGTATAGGAGTACAACAACATCATAGAGTGTGCATCATCAGTAGCATGGGAGAACATCATCATCATTAAGTATGCATCCTCATCATCTCAATCTTCTCACAGCATGCATGTATACCATAATCAAAGAGTGTTCATCATAGAGTGCATTGCATTTATCATCTCATCAATATATCACTGTATGTATTGTACATACTGCACACTACTTGTACACTGTACATGCCACTTTATACCTTGTTAGATACTACTGTACATATGAACATACCATTGCATGTACTACTATAAACATCACTGTTGTTCATACTACTGTATCATATGAATATACTATTCATGCATACCACATACACTTGTTCACTTATATCTCTATACATACATAGTTAATTCACTATACACGACACACTCACAATGTATACTCATACACTTCACAAGTTCATCACTTCATCACTACCTAAGTCACCAGGTTTGCCGATTTTGAAGCTTCAAAATCGAAATTTGGCGAATTTGATCAGAGGGTGAATTTGTTCGTTGAAGTTCGCTGAATTTAATGGTGAATTTCAAGGGGAACTGGAATTCGAATATTATGGTGAATAACTTCAACGAAATCGTTTAATCTCGTCTTGGAAATTGTTTAAATCTAAGTCACCTGGTTCGAATTCGTGTTCGAGTTCGATGACCTTGAAGTTCGTCAAAAATTCAACAATAAGAATTTTGCTGATAAAATTCGGCATTAAATTCGACATTATATTCAAGAAACTATAAATTAAAAAATAAAAAATAAAATACCCCCTTACCAATTCCAACGAGAGCTTCTTTGGAGTAACGATTTTATTTTAAAATCGGTCAAAATATAAGATATGGAGAACTACCAACCAGCTGGGATGAGTTGATCCAACATTTGTAATTTTTTTAATACATAAAAAATTACACATCAAAAAAATTCATTAAAATTTTTTAACATGAAATTTTTTAACAAACTTCAATACGATAATTAAACATAATAAAAATATGAAATTAGTTACTATACCATCATTACTAATTAAACATATATTTAGAAATATTTCATCTCTGATTCAGATTTCAATTTGTGAAGGAGAATTAAAGACTCGGAGGGCAACGAGCAAATTCACAATGAGAAGAAATTTCACAGCAATCTCGCAGTACCATCCATTAGAGGACATAGCACAGAGTCCAAACTCAATTCAATTATGGTCGAGGGTGTAACATGGAGTCCAAACTCAGACCGACGGTATGGTGACAAGCCAATTCGCGACAGCAGGTGCGGCGACAAAAGGTTTCGTCGTTTCTCAGTCGAAGCCTTCACAAAATAAACAGGCTCATGGGTTAGGGCTTTGGTTATACAACACAATATTTTTGCAAATTTAAACCTAAGTCACCTGGTTCGAATTCATGTTCAAATTCGGCGACCTTGAAATTCGAAAAAAATTCGACAGTCAAAATTTTGGTGATAAAATTGGGCATTAAATTCGAGAGGCTATAAAATTAAAATATATATTATATATATGAAAAATTTTAATAAAATTTAATATATCCATTAACCATATCATAAAAATGAAACTATATTATATACCAACTATATTATATATGAATTTTTTGATAAAAATGAAACTATAATCTAGATTCTATACCAACTATATCATATATTTTTTTTTAATAAAATTTAATATATTCATTAAGCACATTATAAAAATGAAACTATACCATATATGAATTTATTTGATAAAATTTAAAATGTTCATTAAGCACATTATAAAAATTAAACTATAGCGTGATAATTAAGGGTAATATATTTTCAGAGTGTTCTTCATTAAACATTGGGTTACATATTGATTACATTCAACTATATGCAAATCGCAATATGGTTCACGGCGGATTAGATGGGCCACACATTATGCTTCAGCTGTATTCGTCATGATATGGGTCGCGACAATCGAGGGCGAGGGTGAGGCACCCGCAACCGACTATAGGCAAAACCGAGTTCGAGTCTAGACAATGCAAGTGACGAGCAGTGACAGGTGATTGGGCAGACTCATAGAATAGAGGCGGCGTCTGAGGATGGTAGTGGCAAGCAATAGAGCAGGGTTTCCCGTTTTCTAGTTTTCCATTCGAATTTTGCTAGCGAACTTCATGATTAAATTCGGCATGCCTTGAAATTCGCCTAAATTTGAATTTTATCCTTGAAAAGCGCCGAATCCGGTGACTTAGGTTGTGGTCACAAAAATACTTGAAGGACCATGTAACCCTAGTCTCGGTCCATGTGACCATCAAGTGAAGGACCAAGTGGCACAATTCAAACACCAAGAAGACCTTTGAACCACAAAACATTAAAAGTCAAGGGTCAAAGATGAAAAAGAAAATAAGCCCTAATGTCAACTTCCTAATTATGTGGAACCAACTTAAATGTTTGATAGACTATAAATGAAGAACATTTGCAAATCATTTTAACACAACAATCACTTGACTGCTCCTATATGCAACTCGTTGACTGAGGTCTTCTCCATCGCAACTGGTTGACTGAGGAAAATTCGGTGGCTAGTATCTTTCGTCCTTTCTTCACGTGGCAACATTTAAGCTTTCTTGGGTATTCTTCCTTCATCCTACAGCTCATGGTGGTGGAGAATAGTCTCTATGGTAAAGAGCATTAGCAGCAGAGCTGCTACAGCTCATGAAAAAGGGTTGTTGAAGGTCACGGTGGTAGTCACGAGAGAGCAGCAGAAGGCAGCAGTCATGGTGGTGGTCACGGTGGTGAGCAGCAGCAACAATAGGCTGCTACAGGACACGGCGGAGGATAGCAGCAACCCACTGGGCATCTACAGACCCTTGCTGAGGTGGGATCAAGTACAGGAAGGAACAGTCACAGCAACTCAGCAGGTACAGTCCAAGTCCACATGGCAGTAGTAAAGTTGACGTGGTAGCAAGAAAACAGTCCATGTCGCAGCGACAGAAGGATTGTAGCAGTACAAGCCTGCTAGGGCTTTCTTGGCTTTGAAATTTTTTGATACATTCATCTCAGAGTTCTGTGAACTTTTTCTCTGCTCATGTACAAACTTAGTCATCTCATTTAGAGGATGAATTACTAATGCTTTGGGATTTTTGTCCGTAAAAGGTTTCCCCGTGAAAAATCGTGTGTTCAATTGTGTGATGCTTGTTTTACTACTGTAATTGTCTTATTGTTGTTAATATCTCAAGTCATATCTCTAATACAGTCTGCAATTTTTAAGAATATCATACAAATGTGAAATTTCAACACTGGAGGGGGACGAAGTATCTCATTAACACTCAACTGGACCACTAGGTTCATCCTACTTTGTGCTCTTGCTGACACTAACCAAGCCCCTTGTCATATCAAGCCAAGGGCTTCTAGGAGGATCTAAGCAACCTAAGAGAGCTACCCATCTTCTCAACAATGCACTCCTAGTTTTTCCTCTTAGATGGGGGAGTTCACAACCTTGGATATTAAGACTGTTCCTACCTCTTCCTCCATCCTCAGAAGGAGTGGGCTGGTGGCAATCGATATTCTCCCAAGGGCCTTATCACACTGAGCCACTCCCTTAAAGACATTACCTGGCAAGTACTATGCTAGACATCTACATTATTGATTCAGAGAATGAATAGGACCAACTCCCTTGTGTCCTAGTTGCAATACACTTTTGTCCAAACTTTGTTTCTTCATCTATTTTTCTTCACTTTTTACGGATTTCCCCCTTGGGATAAACTAAATATACAACTAGGTCATAATGTTTTATTTTATGCTATGGCTATATCTCATTTAGAGGTGCTCTTGTATCCATTGTGTTTGTGTGAGCTTCTCATGATGGATGCAATCTCTAGCAATGTTACCAAACTCATCTCGCATTGGTGAAAAACCCACGCACTAACTTGTAAAATTGAAATAATACTAAATTATGCCCAATTTCAGCAAAATATATATTCTTTGTTAATAATATAACCCAATTAACTAAAGGACTATTCCAATTGGTAATATCTTTGGCAAATTGTATGCAACAACTATTGACATGTACCTCTATGAAACATTTGAAAAAAAGGTTTTTGAGCCAAGGTACAAACGTATTTCAGGAGGGATTGCCAACCAATGGATCATATTCTCATGCTTCGTGCTATTATTGAGGAGGCTAGGCAAACGTCTTTAAAAGTCTATAATTGTTTTGTGGATTTTCAAAAGGATTTTGACACTTATCCAACGGCTCTGTGATCTTGGTGTACCTAATCTTTTGTTTTGTCTATAATTAGACTTTATAATATAGTATTCTTAGAGTTTGCACTTTAATTCAATTATTTTAGATTTTTAAATTGAAAGATAGATTATCCTCAGGGAAACCATAAAGGAGAAAACCCTGCAACTCCTTCAGAATAGTTTTGTCACTTAGTACAATGTCAAACCAAGATAGAATACCCAAAGATAAGACGTCTTCAGCAACTTCTTCCTCTTCTTCACCAACGCACTTGTCTTTCTCTCTCTTGAGCAAACTTGCTTGTGTGTTGTGTGTCCAAATGAGGGAGGGCACCTTCCTATTTATACTTTACATGTGACTGACCCAAAACCCTAATTGGGTTGACTTCCTAACCTAACAGGGCCGAGTACCCTCTTTGGAGACTCAAATACATTTAACAATATTTCTTTTGGGGACTATTGCCTCGACTTACTACAGAGGTTTTACCTCGATATTCTAGTATGACCAAATACAATAATAACATCCCCGAACGAAGGAAAAACATCTCTTTCGAAGGCACAATAAAATAGAATAATAATATACAAAAGAATATCTTTCAAAGTTACAATTTCAACAACATTCCCTCTTAACTACGAAGGTATTCTTCCGACCCGGGCATCATCATAAATGGACATCGTCATCATCATTGTTGGATCATCATCGTTGGCTCATCACCATTGGATCATCATCATCACTACTGCATCAATTCTCATCTTGTCGACCATTCACTAGTGACATCTCTCGAATTTATTCGTCCTCAGAAGTTCAACAAAACCAGCCCTGTTTCATGCTGGATGTAGGCCTAGATCCCATCTAGGGCTTCATCGCCTACAGGGCCAGTACTTTTTCATGTTGGATGTAGGTCAACATATTTGTGTTGTGCCAACCCTTTTTCATGCTGGATGTACATGTCTGTAGTGCCAGTCCTTTTTATGCTAGATGCCTTTGCAGGGCCAATCCTGTTTCATACTGAATGTGGATCTCTGCAGTGCTAGTCCATTTCCATACCGGATGCCTTTGCAGGGTCAGTCCTTTTTCATACTGAATGTGGATCTCTGCAGTGCCAGTTCTTTTTCATACTGGATGCCTTCGTAGGGTCAATCCTTTTTCATACTGAATGCGGATCTCTGCAATGCAGGTCCTTTTTTATTCTAGATGCCTTCGCAGGGTCAGTCCTTTTTCATACTGAAAGTGGATCTATGCAGTGCCAGTCATTTTTCATACTGGATGCCTTTGCAGGGTCAATCCTTTTTCATATTGAAAGTGGATCTCTACAGTGCCAGTCCTTTTTCATACTGGATCCCTTCGCAAGGTCAGTCCTTTTCCATACTAAATGCAGGCCTAGATCCAATTTAGGACTTCACAAAGTCGGTCCTGTTTCATACTAGATGGGTCTCTCTGCAGGGTCAGTCTTGTTTCATATTGAATGCATGCCTAACTCCATCTAGGACTTCAACACTCCTTGCGATGGACATCGATCTACACAAATCCAAGTTTGTCCCTAAAGTACTCAAACTTTACTCTCGCCAAAGGCTTGGTTAGAACATCGATTGTCTGCTCGTCCGTCGCCACATACTTGAGCTTCACTGCTCATCTCTGCACCATACCCGAATATAGTGATACTTGATCTCAATGTGCTTCAACTTGTCATGGAACATTGGGTTCTCGGACAACCTCACACAACTCTGGTTGTCATAGAAGATACAAGTCGCCCCTAAATCGAGTTCAAACAAATCTGACTATACCTTCCGAAGCCATACTGCCTCACAACTAGCCGAACAAGCTGCAATGTACTATGCTTCGGTTGTACTCAGTGCCACACTCGACTGCTTCCTACTAAACCAAGAAATCACCCCGGATCCTAAACTAAAGCAGCATCCTGAAGTGCTCTTCTTGTCTGTGGCACTTCCTCCCCAATCTGAATCAACATAAACATGTAGGTTAACCTTCGGATTCGTCGCATACTTGAGCTCGTACTCAATTGTACCCTTCAGGTACCTCGATACGTGCTTTGCAACAACCAAGTAAACACGTCTCGGATCTGTCAAAAGTTGGCTCAATGTATTCACAATAAAGCATATGTATGGCCTCGTGTTCATCAAGTACATCAAAGAACCAAATAATATGCCTATACATCGTGGCATCATTGTCTCAGAAGAAGCATCACTCAATAGCTTCAAGTTTGATGCCATGGGTGTGGCAATAGCCTTGCAGTCCATCATTTTGAACCTCTTCACAATCTCTACTGCATGGTTTCCTTGTCCAAGGAGTATCCCATCTGAATTTTTCCACACCTCCAGACCTAAGAAGTAATGCATCATCCCAGGTCATTCATCTTGAACTCTGCGGCAAGCCTTCTCTTTGTATCTGCAATGAGCTCATCCTCTCCTGTTAGGAACAGGTCATCTACATCAGTAGGAGTATCATTAGTCTTCCACCCTCAACTTTGAAGTGGAGGTGGGAATCTGCTTTACTCTTGGTAAAGCCTTAGCTCATCAGAAAGCTATCCATCCTACCATACCACGTCATGGGCACCTGCTTCAAACCATACAAGGCCTTCTTTAGCTTGCACACATGAGTCGGTTTGTCATGTGTCTCGAATCTCAGCGGTTGCTCCACATACACTTCCTCTTCAACTACACCATTCAAGAAAGTTGACTTGACGTCCATCTAGTGTATCTTCCATTTCATTACTGCGGCCAAAGCAAGTATAGATTTGATGGAAGTGTATCTCGCTACAGGTGCAAATGTCTCCTCATAATCTATGCCTTCTTTCTGGGAGAAACCTCCTGCCTCAAACCTTGCCTTGTATTTTTTCGATGATATCGTCTGCAGCATGCTTGATCTTGTAGATCCATTTGGAAGACACCACGGACTTCCCTTCTGGTCTCGGAACTATCTCCCAGACATCATTCTTCATAATCGACTGATACTCTTCGATCATAGCTTCCTTCCACTCCTTTTCAGCAGCTTCCTCATAGTTGGAAGGTTCATTATTAATGATGTCACACAATAGGACTACGTAGTTGGAGTATGGTCTCGGTCTTTTACTTTTTCTAAGTGTCCCATCTGGAGCGCCATACCTCTCTGCATGTTGAATAGCTTCACATGCCCATGTTGTCTTCTCTTGTAGGAATTCTTCTCACGAAGTGGATCTACAGGTTTCTGAGGTTTCGTCATGTCATGGTCTTCATGGTTTTCTTGAGTCATTTCTTCCATAATTGTATCTTTGGTTTTGGGAAGTTTGGGTTCTTCAGCATCTTCAATGTGGATTTGTCTTGACTTGTTGTAAGTTGAGTCTTCATCAATAGTAACGTCTCAACTGGTCTCGATCTTCTTGAATACTGGGAAGCATATCCGGTATGCTTTTGATGCGTCACTGTATCCCACGAATATGCCCTTCTTTATTGAAGGGTCTGGCTTTGTTCTCTTTTCTTTGGTGACATGTATGTACACAAGGCAGCCAAATATTTGGAGATGGCTGACTTCTGGTTTCTTTCCTAAGAAAGCTTCTTCTAAAGTCTTGTTATTTAGAACATGGTGAGGTGTTCTGTTTTGTATACACTGTTGTTCTTGTTGCTTCTTCCCATAGGTGCATTGGAAGGTCTTGGTCATGAAGCATTGCCTTTGTTGTTTCCATTATCGTTTTGTTCTTCCTTTCTACAATGCCATTTTGTTAAGGATTGTAGGGAGTGCTCATCTGCCTCTTAATCTCATATTCTCTACATAGGTCTTTGAACTCATCTAAAGTGAATTCACCGCCATTGTCTGATCGTAAGGTCTTGATCTTCTTTTCGATGTGATTCTCTACCAAAGCTTTAAATTATTTTAACTTGCTGAAAATTTCATCTTTGCCTTTCAAGAAGTAAATCCAAGCTTTACGAGAATAATCATCTATGAAAGAAACATAGTATGCATACCCGCTTAAGAAATTGGATGACATGGGGCCGCATACATCTAAGTGGATTATTTCCAAGATTTCTTTCGCCTTGCTTTCATTGCTTGGAAATGGTTTCTTTACATTCTTCCCTTGCACACATCCTTTGCAAGTGCCTTCATGTTTTGCTTGGATTTCAGGAAGGCCTGATACTTCTTTGCTTGCAATTGGTAGTGCCCTATATTGTACATGTACAAGCCTTCGGTGTCATAATTCACTTGGTTCTATAGAGTCATGAACCAAGGCTTGTTCTGGTTTTCCTTTTAACTTGTACAGACCTCCATCTTACTCTCCAATTATTGTTGCATTATCTATTGTTTTGCCTCTTGGCCACATGAGTACTTGGCCATCAACAAATGCAACGCAAAATCCTTTAGCATCTAAAGCTGAAATGGAGAGGAGATTTTTCTTCAAACCCGGTCCATAGAGAACATCCTTCATCTTCATTAACTTGCCTGAATCCAACTTGTAAGAGGCTTCTCCACTCCCTTTCATGGGATATTGATAGTCATCTCAGATTTGTATAGTCCCTTCTTGATCTATGATTCTTTTGGAATTTCTTGGGTCTTCTGTGAAAGTGATCCTCCCTCTTGCCTTCATTCTTCTTTGCCTGAGTTGTTACAGCATGATCATCACTTGCTTCCATCTTCTCTTCTCTTGATACTAATCGAGCTTCTTCTTGATTGCATTCCTCCCACAATTTGTTGAACTTGATAAGCTTCTTTCTAGCACATATCCCTTGAATGAATGAGTCCCATGACCTTGGAAGACCATTCAAGATAGTCATTACGATCTCTCCTTCTTCAACATTTTCTTCAATGGCTTCTAGTTGCTCCTTGCTCTAAGAAACCCTTGTGAAGTAAGACTGAATGGTTTCTAAGTGTTGGATCTTCACATTCTTGAGTTGATTCCTCAAGGTCATCTTCCAGTTGATGTTCTTTCCTTCATATAGCTTGGTCAAAGCATCGAACATCTTTTTAGGAGTCTTTAAGGATGATACATGAGGGATGAGGTGATCCTTGATGGAGTTTTCAATAATCCTTTTGGCTCGTATCATGTTCTTCTTGTGGTTTTCCTTTGCCTCTTCTCCCTCTGGTTCCGGGACCTCCTCATTGACATATTTGTCCAAGTCATTCTCTTCTAGGATAATAGAGATTCTATATTTCCATGCTCGGAATTTATCCACTCCTTCAAGCTTATCCTCAACCTTGGTGTGATTCATCATCTTGATATGAAAACCTCAAATGGAAATAGCAAGGAAATAGATCTTACCAATTTGAGATGCCCAAGCTGATTCTAGAGCTAGCTGATCTACAGGTTCCACACAGAAACCCTAATTTTCCAAACTTGGAATCTTGAGATTCTGCCTGGATAAAAAGATGTGCCTCCTTGAAGCGAGTTGTTTAGTAAGGTCCTTTTCCAGATTTTGTGGAAGGAAGCTCCAAAAAATCTAATGCCATAGTTTCTTTCGGCAGTAGTGATTAGGTCAAAATTGAGACTCCTCCAAACTGGAATCTTTCTCCACCAAAAGATGCGCCTCCTTAAGGCGAGTTAGCCTAGCCCTCTTTTCCGAAAAGATTGTAGAGAAAAGTGTTAGAACTTAGAAGCCCTAGTTTCCACAGTTGCACAGTGCCTTCTTTCAAGGTGGCTCTAATACCATGTTAGAGTTTGCACTTTAATTCAATTATTTTAGATCCTTAAACTGAAAGATACTCAAGTACAGCAATACACAAGTACACAAATATTTTCCTTGCGGAAACCATAAAGGAGAAAACCCCGCAACTTCTTCAGAATAGTTTCGTCAATGTCACTTAGTAGAATGTCAAATCAAGATAGAATACCCAAAGATAAGATGTCTTCAGCAGCTTCTTCCTCTTCTTCACCAGTGCACTTGTCTTTCTCTCTCTTGAGCGAATTTGCTTGTGTGTTTGTGTCCAAATAAGGAAGGGTGCCTCCCTATTTATACTTTACATGTGACTGACCCAAACCCTAACTAGGACGACTTCCCTCTTGGGAGACTCAAAATACATTTAACAATATTTCTTCTAAGGACTATTGCCCCGACTTACAACGCATTTTTTACCTCGATATTCTAGCATGACCAAATACAATAATAACATCCCCAAACGGAAGAAAAACATCTCCGACGAAAGTACAATAAAATACAATAATAATATACTAAAGAATATCTTCCGAAGTTACATTTTCAACAAGTATTGGGTTTTCACTGATGAACTTGAACAATTCAATGAGATTCCACACATGCAAATGATGGATGTTTTCTTAACTAGGTCCTACTCTTACTTCTCTTATTTATCGATAATGTGGTATCATTAGCCTCTTCTCTAGAAGGTTCACAAAAGCAGCTTGATGCCTTAGACAAGTTATGTGAACATTGGCAGTTGAAGTTAATCATGGTTTTTAACAAAACCAAAGAATCCCAGTTGAAGTTAATCATGGTTTTTAACAAAACCAAAGAATCCCTCTCAAGGCTTCATTTTTCTTTCCAAGGACAGAAGATTAAGATCACCGCTGCACACTCATATATACATGGTATAAGTACTTTTCCTAGTCTTATCGTTAATTGAAACCAACATGCCAACCAAATATGTGCAAGGGTTAATGCTTCTTTGGTCCAATTGGAGAGACAATGTTCCCACTTCACTTTCAAGATACACCATCCATGTTCAACCTTTTCAGTACACTCATTAAACCTACGATCCTATACAAATCAAAGAACTTGGGGCCTTAGTCTTGGCCATATAGAGTGAGCCCAAGTGAAGAGAGTCAAAACCATTATTCTTCAGCAACGTATCCATTACAAAAGGATTGTTCCTTAAATCATTGTAAATGCGGAGATTGTGGATTACCCCCTTTATCTTGAGAATGCCTTAAGGCTTATTACCTATCGTCACAGAGGATGATAGATGTCAAATACTTCAGCGACACAAGAAATATACCCTTTTATGGCCCTATAATTATTTGAGAGGTTAGCATCCTTAGCTCAAACAAGTCCACATCATTGTTGGTTTTTCGAAGCTCATACATGTAGATAGTTGGCATCTTTATCAATCGCCTACTCTCATACAAGATCTCCCTCAATGCCCTTCCTCATCTCCTGCCAACAAATGAGGACATTCACTCTATGATCATAAAGGACATTTACAAGAGTTTCACACAAGTCTTTTGGAGTGAGCCGACTAAGTCTCTTAGCCCTAAGATGGCCTTTTATCTGGAGCACTTCCTCCAAGTCTCCAATAGCCTCAATACCTAACCAAACTATCTTCAACATCATTGGCTACATAGGTCTTTGTATTCCTACAGTTAGCATTGTGTGGGTTCATACCAGCTTAAAATCAAAGTTGACACCAGCTCTCTAGGAAGGAATAGATCTACTAACTTTATTTGTTGAATGAGGTAGGGATAGAAGAATGCTTAATCTTCACATGTTAGCTTTTCTATGAGAGTGGAGGAGATATCATTGTCTCTAGATAGATAAAAAGTGGGATCCCTATTTTCCTTCTCCGTATATCTTGAACAATGATGCTTAGCCTTGTATGTTAGATAAGCAGTTACCTTCAAACCTCACATACTTCATTGCTCTCCTACAATAGCAACATAAGTTACATCCTTCTTCCATATTATGGAAAGCATTGGTAGGATCAAATTATGTGAAACCACTAGACTCTAATTACCAAAGATCTATTTCACACCACTCCTCAACCCATGCCACAAAGATATCAAATCATGCAATGACAAGAACACAAAGGAGGGTCAAACGCACACAACTCAGCATCACCACAAGGTATTATCCGAACAATGTATAACTAGCTTCTTTCAAACTACTAGGGGTTCCTCAACCTTGCATGCTAGGAATGTCTCTACTTTTTCTTTGACATCTTTCTCAAGCACCAACAAGAGGTTTTTGACGCTACCAAAGATCACCCCCACAGCCCCATCAGCTCGGGTAGGTCAATTGAGGACATTATTCAAAACGTTGTTGGCACCTCTATTACAAGTGCAAATTATCAAAGTGATTAGCTCTCCTGTACTTTCTAGTGGGGGTATTTGCTTTGGTCTATCCCTTCTATGCTTTATTGTTACTTCTTTAGATTTAGGTTTAGAATTAACTTCTCCTTTACTATCCTCTTTGTTGGGAGATACATTGTGCACACCCTTTATAGTTGTTAGTGCATATTGTACTCTCGAATGCCATTGGCCTATTTTAGTAAATCATAGACAATAATAAATTATAATTTCCATTTCAATTCCAATTCACATTTTTGTCTTGAAACTTGTTTTATGATCATCATGTCGGGCTTTAAAATTAGTTATGGATGGACATTTTAAAAATTATTTGTTATCAACCCTTTAACTTCACCAACATAGATATTTCATTTATGATTCTCCATGCAATTGGTTGCAAATAATGTAACTAAAATGCAACAATCTATAGTTATTTCCAAACAAGTAATGTGTACAATATAGAAATGGTATCAAAATGGTTGGGAAACGTTTAGGAAATGTTTTCCAAATAATTTTCATATGGCAACACCTAGAAGGCCCTTCCCAAATTTGTCCCAACACTTTTCCTCCACAAAAATGTTGTTTCCTAAACACCTTTCTTTTCTTTTTTTTAATTGTAGGTGGATCCACTACTTATACAAACTACAAAAGGAAGTTCAATAATATAAAAATTAACAAAAGAAATTAATAATGTAATGGAATCCCTTCATATTTGACGTGTCGTACCTTTTACTCTCCATACCAATTACATCAATTAATGGTTTGAATTGGTAAATTATGTTGAAAGTGGAACAATATATGTGATCTTTTATAGAAAATTGCTTTCAAGATGTTACACCCAAACTCTTCCAACAAAACCACTGGAGTCTAATTGCTTATTTTGCAAAACTTTCCTAGCTATACCAACATAGAGTCCATTATTATTAATTTCTTAATGCTAGATCTGATCTTTGGTCTCAATAATTATGAAATTATAAACAAAAAAACATTGATGTTTTAACTAATTACGCAACTGAATCACAAACAAGAAATCAACACATTTGACAAACTTGTTTACTCTAGAAAACCCTTGCAGGAAAAACCAACAATCAATGATTTTATCAATGATAAAATCTTGAGCTCCTGTCCTGGGATAATGACCTACTGAGGAATAATCCAAAGAAAAAAAGAAGGCCTATCACACCTCTACATCTGTCCTTCAATCTTGTTGGATGCTAATCAATTTGTTGCCCCTTGCTCCTTTCTCTAATTGTGTCGTTGCACACTTGGATGAAAGTCCTTCTCTAACCAATCAATGAAATCTCACTCACTCTGTGTGACTTCTGTTGTTTTTCCTCCCCTCCTTAGGTTTTCTTTTATAACATCTCAATGACCAAAACCCTAACCCTCAATCTCCAAAGTGATGGATGGTTGAGATTAGATCTCAAGCTTCACTTAAGACCAACGGTTGTGACTTAATCTTAAGTTCACTTTTAGTCATTAGCCAACATTAAGTTAATTAATGTGCTTTGTCAAACACCTGCTCTCCCTCAATATGCTCCTAGGAGCCTTCTCTTGCTCTTGAGCATCCATGAATGTCATCTCGTACCAAGTAGGTCTCCTAGTCGAGCTGGAAGGGGCTAACTCCCTTTTCCCATCCGAAGGTTTATTCTCCACACTAGAAGTCTGTGAACTTTGCTCACCTTTTGGAGCCTTCTGCTCCTTGCCCTCTGCCACTGACATCGATCCATGATCCAAGATTCCCTTATAGATCCAACTACAAGCTTTCCCTTCAACCTGTACACCTTGCCCTCTTTGGCACCAAGAACTCATGCTGTATCTATGCTAGATCCCTTCTGCCGAATAAGAACCCGACCACTCTCGAAAGAGATGGTGTATCCTCTATGTTTTGATGTCGATATTGAGAGCATATTCATCTTGAGCTCCAATACATACAACATCTCTGTCACCTACAGAAATCCTCCTAACTCTAGTTGGAACCTAACTATCCCAACTCCCTTTATAGCACACTTGGCATGTGTGCCAAGCTCCACATGCAAATCTGAGTCTGTCTCTAACAAACTGGTGAACAGCCCACGTGTTCCCATCATATGACGAAAAGCCAAACTATCACAAACCAAGCGCTACTGGAACTGTGCCGGAAATGCAAGATACTGACAAGAAAACCTTCTTGAACTTCTCAGCAAATTCTTTGACTTGCGCTTCTGTGAATGTTGCTATCTGCTCAAACTTACTCTTCCCTTTCTTTCGTTCTTGACATTGTAAAGCATACTGGCACACAAAGCACTTGACTTTGCTCATGTCTTTCTTCTTCTTTCCCACCTATGAAGTTAACTCTCCACCTGTACTTTCTTTTGCTTCTCTTTACCTGACTACCAAGAGCAACGTTCTCCTCATCATCACCCTTCTGTTGGCCTCCATATAGAGATATCTCTCAAATCTCCTCTTGGATGAAGTCATCCCACAACCACTCCCAATTAGGAAGATTTTATCGTGCAATAATCCCTACGACAAAGGATGCCTGTGGCTTGGTTAAGCCATTCAAGGCAATCCTCCCCAACTCTGGATCTCCCACTATCTCCCCAACTGCTGCCAACTTAGCACAAACCTGTATGATCCTGGTAAGATAAGAAGCTAACGTATCTGACTCGGACATCTTTGTGCTCCTGAGTTCCTCCATCAGCGCCATCTTTTTGTTTTGGTGGTCATTTTGGTACAGCTTCGTCACGGCCTTCCACATCTCCCTAGCTAACTTCTTCTCAAATATGTGAGGGATCAAATGATCCTTCACCGCATCTAAGATGATCCTCCTGACTTTCATGTCCTTCAAGTTATGAACAACCAAGTCCTTTGGATCCGTCAAGGGGGTCACAGTTGTGCTAACGAACTCCCGCAACCTGTTCTCCATGAGAACCAGTGTGACCCTCACCTTCCAAGGGTTGTAGATGGATACACCCTCCAACCAGTCCTCTAACCTCAAACCCACTGCAACCATCTCCAAATCAGAATTTTAATGGGAAATTTCAATAGTTGAATTGTTGACTAAACTTTTTCCCACTTCCCAAATTTTTGCTCACTGCCCGAACTACTGCTCGCTTCCTGCAGCCTTCTGTTGTTGCCCAGGGTCTTTCTAGGACTGCCCAAACCTTTTGTAGCCTACTCAATTGCCTTTCTGGGATGCCCAAATTTTCTAAGCGTTTCCCAACTATCTTCTAAGCCTCCCCACAGCTACCCAACGCTTGTTGTGCTAGCGGTTGTGGCTGCAGTTGCAGCCCGCCCCTTACATCTTCACTATCGTCAATCACACCTCTACCCGATTCTCCTCCACCCATAAATTCTCCTCGTGGCTTCTCTAAAGCAAACGACCGCCTTCACAACATCCCTTTCTCTCCTGCAGATGCATCCAATCTTAGCCAGCAACTGCTTCCCAGCTTTGTACCCAACCTCCCATTCGTCGGCTTGTTTGTCTATTGGCTGCTATCTCTTTCGACGCCCTTTCGTCATCCTCCTCAACTCTACCACCCTCCCAACTACCTGTCATCGCCTACAGCTACTTATCGGTTGGCCCTCCACTAGCAACTCCTCTACCCTGCTCCGTTGCCCGAAATCCTTGCTACTTTCCATTTGTCGGTTGACATGTCCCGCAACTGTTGTTGGGACGAAGACCTGCTACGGTGGTTGCCTATAGGGACCTCCACTTCACCCAACAGCCCCATGTTACTTCCTGCCTCCCACACGACCCTGCAACCCACTTCCTCTACGTCTCGATCCAACTACATGCACATCTCCACATCATCAATCCTTCCTGTTAAAGTTTAGGGTTATGTTAGGATTTATAAAAAATATTATTTAGTGCATAAACAGAATTACAAGACAAAGTTAGATTCAGAATATTACTACTGCAATAAATTCAAACATAAATTTCATCTCTTTCAATCTTTAACAGACCACTGATCACTGCGTTAAAGTTGGTCCTTGATATGATTTACCAAATGCCATGTACAGTAACAATATTATAATTGATGAAACAAAACAATAATCATGTACAGGAAATAACAACAGTAAAAAATAGTAACAATACTAATCTAGAATTGTTTTGGATCAACCTTATACTCAGATACTTTTAGGTTTTGATCTTGTCATCGAAGAGACAAGTCACCTAGATGAACAAATGACGTACCTTTAGAGAGAGCTTAATAGGGTTATAGTAATAAGGGTACAGACCTCAGATTTTTAAGAAACGTCAATCATTTAATCAGGCTTTTAGCAGCACTTCTTAATAAGGCAAAGACACAAGTCACAGCTTAGCCGAGAAACACAATCACACCAGTAGAGAGACACAGTCATGCCCAGCAGAGACACTCAGTCACACTAGCAAAGAAACATACAATCACACTAGCACACAGTCATACCCAACAAAGACACACAGTCATGCCCAGCAGAGAAGCCCAGTGATGCCCAGCAAAGAAGACACTTCACGGCAGCAGCAGAGAGGATACAATCACGGCTCAGTCCAACAAAGGCCATGCCCAGAATTAGCAGCAATATAAACACCCAACAATTATGACCAGTAAGAAGAGGGGAAAACAGTCCTATGACCCAACAATATAGACAATAAACAGTCACAATTCAGCAAGAAGAAGTCACGTCCCAACAGCAGAATCAACTTACAACAATGTGCTAAAAAAATCAGATCTGAGTTTTTCCACATTCGAAAATCAGATCTGAGATTTTCGACACATACAAATGAAGAAGTGAAACTTTTAATTTATAATCTTTGACAAGCCTTATAGAAAGGTGACTTAGGAAACCCCTAAGTTTTGGGAACGTTATCAAGAATAGGATACCAAAGGTCCAGATTGTTGTGGTTACTTCTTCTGGCTGCTGACAGGTGGGTTGAGTGAGCTGGACTAATGNCAAAATGCATGACCCAAAATCAGTGTCCACTGCATAGATGGGGTGATTCACTGAGTTGCTTTCCTTGCTTATAATGTATGCCAGCTGATTTTCCCTATACAGCCTCCTAGTCTCCCCTCCAAACATGGGAATGGTGGCATATGTGAGATCCATCTGAAGGGTGCCACCTAGTCTTTTGCTCCATGACCGAGACAGCAAGAGGCCAAATTTTGGAGGGATACCAGCCACTACAATGTCCATCATGACGCTTTTCGAAGGTAGCTGAGTTAGGTTCACAGCAAGGTCTTTGATGAGGCCCAAGCACTTGACCTTCCTGGAGTCAAACGAGAATAAATCATGGTAGGGCTTGGTGATGTTGAGGACAAGCTCATCCATCACAGCTTTTGACATTAGGTTATGAGAGGCTCCTAAATCCAGCAGGCAGTTAAGGAGGATTTTATCATGTATATTCAAGGATATGTAGAATGGTGGGCATGAGTCCTTTAGGTCTTCGATCATGGGGCCCAGGGTTACAACAAGTTTGTCATCTTGCAGGTTCACAAAGTCGGTGTCAATGTGCACCTTGGGTTGAAGGAAATTCAGAATGGAAGACTTGAATGCATCATTCTTCATTAGCTCAATTAAAGGGAAAGGGATTTTCAATTTTTGAATTTCAGACTAAAGGTTGAAAGAATAATGCAGCCTATCTGGAAACCATACCTCATGAGCTGTAGGTTTGAGTTGGACTTGATCAGGCGTGGCTGAAGGTGCTGGTTTTGGCAACGCTTTGGATGTGACAGCCACCTTCTTTGGTATGACAGCAACCTTTCTAGTTGGTGCAGCACGCTGCTTGACAGGTACGGCATTCTTCTTGGGGGGAGCAACCAGCCTAGACCTCAGTTTGTAACCTCCCTGACCATCATCCTGATAAACAGTCTCTTCAATGATCTGCTCATCAATCAGGGCTTCCTCATATTCTGCCTGTGTAAGAAAAGAACAGTCAACCTCATCCTCCATGCAGTGGATATTGTCTTCAGCTTCTTCTTCTTCAACGAATTCTGGCTCTTCTTCTAATACAGCATTTTGAAATGGAGCTCTTATCCTCTGGTCTTCCCCTTGATTCCTCTCCCTTCTAAGAATCTGAACTGGGGGGTTTCCTCTTCTATAAGGAACAAAATTTGAGTTTCGAGGAGCAAAGTCACTCGGCCCTTTACCCCTCACCGATAGACGTCCTTGGTCCTTCAATTTAGACATTTCAGCAGTCAGGTTATCTAAAAGTTTGGTCATTTTGTCAATCTTGTTCTCTGATGAAGAAGCCCCACAAAGCCAAGATCATAATTCCCCTCAAATATTCCAAGTGGATTGCAAACCTAGTAGTGGTAAGAAAGAAAAATGGAGAAATCAGGTTGTGTCTGGATTTTAGAAACCTGAACAAGTGTTCCAAGAAAGACAACTATCCACTGCCCAAGATGGAACACCTGCTGCAGAAAGTCTCGGGGGCTAGGGTTATGTCCTTCCTTGATGGCTTCTCTGGATACAACCAAGTTGCTGTGCACCCAGATGACCAAGAGAAGACTGCCTTTACCACCCCCTGGGGCACCTTCATGTATGCTAAAATGCCATTTGGGCTAATGAATGCTAGGGCTACTTTTCAGAGAGCTGTGGACCTAGCTTTTGTAGGGCTAAAAGATAAGTTTGTGCTGATATATTTGGATGACCTAACAGTTTACTCTCACAGCTATCATGTCCACTTACAGCATCTAAGGAAGGTATTTCTGAAGTCCAGAAGGTATGGAATATCATTAAACCCCAAGAAGTCTCAGTTTGCACTCAACGAAGGAAAGGTCCTAGGCCACATAGTCTCAGCTAAAGGTGTAAAGATCGATCCAGTGAGGGTGGAAGCAATCCAAAAGCTGTCAATACCAAGGTCAAAAAGAGACATTCAGTCCTTTTAAGGCAAGATAAACTTTGTCAAAAGGTTCATTCCAAATTTCTCCAAGCTGGTAAAGCATATAACAGTCATGCTAAAAAAGGATGCAGAAATAAAATGGACTGACCAGGCAAGAAACTCTTTTGAAGACATTAAGAAAGCCATGATGGAGGCCCCAACCCTGATTAGTCTCGACTACACCAAGGGTTTTTACATTTTCTCTTTTGCATCTTATGACACAGTGGCAGTTGTACTATTACAAAAGAATGATGAAGGTCTTGATTATCCAATTGCATTCTTCAGCATAACCCTGAGAGATGCTAAGCTTAAGTATGACCCAATTGAGAAGCAGGCTTATGCTCTCATAAAATATTTGAAGACTTTCAGAATCTACATTCTCCATGCAAAGGTCATTGCATATGTCCCTTCAGCTGCTGTGAAGGATGTTTTGACTCGGCCTGACATTGATGGGAAGAGAGCTAAGTGGATTGCCCAACTCATTGAGTTTGATGTAGAGGTGAAACCCACCAAGCTGGTAAAAGGATTAGGTCTGGCCAAACTCATGGCCAAAGAAAACTACGAACTGATGGGAATCAATTTCACATGTGTCAAATCAGCAAAGGTGCAGACTGTGGTAGCAAAAGAAACAGAAGTAAATCAAGATCAGAATAACATTCCATCAATAGCTGAGAACATATCTTCATGTGAGTGGTACTCAGGTATCATTCAATTTTTGCAAAAATTAGAAGTATCTCCTGATCTCACTCCTAACCAGGCACGAGCTCTTAAGTTGAAATCTATTAAATTTTGCATAATTGACAAAATGTTGTACTGGAGAGATCAGTTTGGAGTTTTGCTAAGGTGTCTAGATAAAGAGGAAGTAGAGCGGGTCATGCATCACTTTCATTCCAGCACATGTGGAGGCCACCACTATTGGAAAACCACAGCCCACAAGATCTTAAGAGCATGATACTATTGGCCAGTCCTCTTTGCTGATGTATGCACTTTTGTAAGGGCTTGTGACCACTGCCAAAGATTTATAGGGAAGCAGCAGCTCAAATCCTTGCCCCTCGGGCCTGTTACAGTGAATGGGCCTTTCCAGTAATGGGGCCTGGATTTCATAGGTGAAATAAATCCATCCTCCAGTGGACAACATAAATGGATCTTAGTGGCCACTGACTACTTTACAAAATGGATAGAAGCAGTACCTACCAGGAATGCCACTCATCAAGTCGTAATGAGATTTTTATATGAGAATATCTTTAGCAGGTTTGGCTGCCTAGTAAGGTTAGTAATTGGTAATGCACCAGCTTTTAAGGCTGGGGCATTAGTTAAAATGTGTGAATCAATGGGTATTCAACTGGTGCACTCCACATCCTATTATCCCCAAGGCAATGGCCTGGCTGAGTCATCTGTTAGACACTGAGCGGGGGGTGAATCGGTGTAAAGACAATTTTAAAACATTTCTTAACTTGACACAATTAACTACGAATTTCATAATCATTCCATAAACATCTTTCACTTCATCATTCACATATCATAAGCATTTGAATCATCAAGAACCATAACACAAAAGAACACAACACCATATAATTTTGTAATATTTTTGTATTAGTTTTGGTCCGGCTACAACCGTGAGGTAAAATCAGCACCTACTGATACAAAGAGCACCAACTCTTCATTCAAAACCCTGCCTGGTTTTCTTAGACCCTGCTAAGAAGGGTTTGAGGTATCCTAACCTCAAAAGCAAGACAAGCTTGCATTTACAGTTAAAGCTTACTGTCACTTCATTTCATCAATCACATCAACATTGTTGTAACACTGCTCATCAGTCATCTTGTTCATTTGCTCACTGCTGCTCAACAACCTCTGTACTCTAGTCATTGTCAAATCATCATACAACTCCTATCACTGATCATCAATCGCTGCTCTTTATCAACACTGTTGCTGTCATTCTATGCTTGTCAACCTCTGCTGCTCAAGTATATCAGAAACACTGCTGCTCTCACTAATCATCTCCATCTTCAAGATCTGCAACATCAACCTTTCATTGGTTGCGCATCATAACTTTGGACTGCCTACCTGGGATATGTATGACTGTTGTAGAAGACTTCAAACCATTCTTCATATCATCACTTCATCATGTACTAGAACTGTCTTGTCTTTGGCTGTTAGTCTTAGACCAGTCATACTTCACAACCTCATGAACTGGGGCTATGTATATGCTTCAAAGGACTGCCATCATCATCATTGGACTGTGTATATTCTTTACACAATGTCACGCTATCAACTTCATACTTGTGTCAACTGTGGACTATCAATACTGACTGCGTAAAAGAACCCAATCTCAGATCAAAACCAGACTTGGACTGTCTTTACAGGTTCACAACTATGCTGTCAAATCAAACGTCAATTAAAGACTATGCTGTCATGAACATGTGTTTACTCTATCACTGTCATATTGTTGTCATGACATTTCAAGTCATCAAGAAGTTTTCCCAAGCATCAATGCTACTCATGTCTTTATAAGGTTCTTAGCATGCACTCCTTATCTAAGATAACCAGCAGTCTAAGGTCTGTCCACCAATCAACTAGAAGTCTGCTCATTTATTGCTCATGCCAATCATCAAGAGGTCTGCTGATACATTACTCATACCAGCACATCAAAGGATTTGCTTATAGTAACTTTTATAAACAAGTGTTGTCAAGTCCACCAATTCTTCATATACTAACCAGACAAACCTCAACTTAATCATAGAGTAAGACGGGCTGATCAACAAGTGTCATTAGAGCTTAACCCTGCTCTCAATTTATCAAACCAATGTTCTTAAGTTGTTTTCAAACCCTTGCACATAGAATCATCATCTAATCAGCTCACAAGCTGATATCAAACAGCCCACTGTCACTTCAGTGTGACATTGTTGTCACCTTATCATCATCTTTGCATCATCATCTTCTTCATTATAGAGAATCACGAGATCATGCCAAACTTTGCCATAACAAATAAACCTTAGTCCTTGAAACGTCCTAAATTCTGCCCTTGATTACTTCACAGTACTGTTCACATAACAGTCATGAAGAGTACTAAACTTTTCACCCCAGAACAAGTTATAAAACAGTAATAAATAGAACCTTTCCAATTTTGTAAATAGCCCTTCAACACGACTGAAAATAGGTTTGATTCAGTCTGCAGCAGTACACTCTCCCTAGGCCAAAAAAAAAACAGTTCAAAAGAGCTGCTTCAATTCTGCAAACTAGCCCTTGAATATATCATCATAAAGACATGGTGAACTATACCCTGGGTCTTTATCAGCTGCTGCCCAAAAGGAATGTTACTGTTGTAAACCTTGGATTCATCCCAGTACCTTGGATTGCTGCTAGTTATCAAACTTCAATTACAATCAACTTTATCATTGTTGATGGAACCCGGAACTATATAGCCATCCAATAGTAGTAAAAGATAACCTTTAAACTCGGTTTGTAGCATGAGAATTCAAACTCTTGACTGTAAAAAAAAAACAGACCATATATGCCTGCAATTTTTCGGTTTGTGGTCTGTGGAAACTCGGGATTTTTGTTGCTGCTGTTGTGCACATGAAGAAGTTAAAGAATAGATCTGCAATACCCTAACTTCGGATGGTCTTCATGTACTGCTCCATGTACTGCTGCTCCCACCAAAAAATCTCAGTCCTTCAAAAATTTAGGGCTGCTCTTCCAAACCATTTTTGTCCACGGATTTGACTGCTGCTCATTCACAAAAATCACCTTAGTCCACTGCTGCCACAGAGATAATGATCACCCAAAAAAAATTTAAATCAAAGATAATAAAAAAAATCAAAGTTTAAACTGCTACCACCCGAAATTCAGTCCACTGTTGCACCCGAATTTTCCTCAGTCACTAGGCTGCTACCACCCGAAATTCAGTCCACTGCTGCACCCGAATTTTCCTCAGTCACTAAGTTGCTACCACCCGAAATTCAGTCCACTGCTGCACCCCCGAAATTCCTCAGTCATAACAGTCTGAATTTCAGAGCTCAATATCTCATCCAAAATTGCACACCAAAATAATGAAACTTGGTGGGGTATTTATATTATATTTCCAACAACAAAAAAATTATGGAGCCGACCTTCCCAAAATAATTTTTATTTCTTAATTTGAATTTGAATTTTATTTTTTATTTAATTGTTGTAGGTTGGCTAACTTCTTCAAGGTCAACACTTCTTCAAACTTCAACCTTACCATTAAAAATGGGTTTAGGGTTTGTTGTAAGGTTCACAAGCTCCACATTGATGCCAAAGTTGATATGCCAACATCAAGGGTTGCATGCACATCAAGTGGACTCCATCTTACAATTTAAGGATTACATCAAGCCACTAGGGCTTCCAAGGACATGCCATCATTCCACGTGCAAGAGTATCATCTACAATGACCATGGGCCCCATATCATCAACGCTTCCTCCAAGGTTCAAGAGTGGGTTCCAAGACAACCAACATCTTCATTGGTCATCAAGCCATTAGAGATTTATATGCCATGTGCAAGGTGCCATCATGGACTTCAAGCATGCCATCTAACCATGTTAAGAACAAGCAGTGGGTTTCATGATCTTTGTAAGAGCATCGATGTCATCATCAAGGGTTCCAGGTCTTCATTAAGTCATCAAGAACCTGTAATCCAACAAATGTGGGTCCAAAGACTTCTTCACCATGACAGAGGCTTCCTGGGCTTCTACAACTACCTCAACCACACTAGGAGACCTCCAAGGGTCAAGATCCATCATGCTACCTACTATGGGGTTGCCAAGCCTTCTCCTAGGGTACCATGACATCATCATAGCATGAATGACCACAGAATGGGTCATTAATGCTTCTCCAACCCATCTAGGGCTTCTCCAACTTCTGTAAGGTGTTCAGGACCATCTCCAGGGTCTTCAACGCCATCAGCAGAGTCTTCAACATCTTCAGCAAGGTGGTGGCATCAATATCCAAGCTTGTGGGTACAGGGACCTTGTCAACTGGGTACAGGGTGCTTCAAGGCACAAACCCACTCTGTGAGGGGTCTAGGCACTGCAGGTGGGACTTGGTGGCACTAATGACATCCTGTGGGGCCACTGAAAGTCCATGTTGGCATCAATGACAATTTCATCAACAATCTCCCCCTTTGTCATTGATGACAACTCATGCTCCCCCTTGTGAGCATGCTCCCCTTTTGTCTTCATCTCTCCCCCTTTGGCATCAATGGCAAAGGGTTTCCACATACCTGTGTCTGAAATCTCTGATCACTACTCACTGCTCCCCCTGTCAATATGCACGATCCTAGGACCTGTCTGTATACCTGGAGTAACCATCCTTTCTTCGTTGAGTTCATCCTCCAGCCTTATGAACTCAAGGTGTGCTAAGGTCTTTGAGAGACCTTACACTTGGCTTGACGTATGGCAGCCCTCCTCCCTGCTCTGATCAACCTCTCCTCTCTGCAACTGCTCTGTCTTCCTCATCCATACTTGCTTCTTGGCATCTGTCCTTTGAGCATTTGTTCCTTCATTTGTACTGGCTTTCCTTGATGAGTTGTCTAGGTAACTTCTCAAAGATTGTTTTCGTGTACTCCAACAATCTTGAGCTTTGTGCCCAAGGCCACTGCAGCTATAACACCTCATCGTACGACAATGTGCAGCAATGTGACCAACATTGTTGCATGACCAACATCTGACTGAGCTGTTGGAACTTCCAACACTTCTTTGATCAACTTCATTTCTCCATGCTTGAGAGTGTCCCTGACTGTAGGCATTTGATTTCTGATCTTCAAATCTTCTTGCTGATGTATATGAAGTACTCCTTCTTGGTTGACTTCTTTGACTTGCACATTCTTGGGCTTTGTGGCCAAACCCACTGCAGGTGTAGCATCTCAATGTGTGACATGTTGCAGCAACATGTCCGACTTGATTACATGTCCAACATCTGATTGAGTCATTGGGGCTTCCACCACTTCTTCTTCCGTAGAGTCTACAATCCACAGCTTTATGACCAAAGTTAGAACAAAAATAACAATAACCATTGAAGCCACTTTCATACCTAGGTCTTGGCGTTGTTTCTTTTATAACGTTGCTTTGAGGAATAGACCTAACTCCTTGTTTCATCTTTAAACTTCCAAAGTCCTTGTTGTCATGTGCAGGTGCATGGGGAGCAGCTTTGGACGTTGATGGACCTGCTTCTGGAGTCTTCAAAGACCAAGTGTCATTTTCAGATTTTTCTTTGTTCTTCTTGTAACCAAGACCAGTTTTGTCAAGTGGAGATCTTTGGCCATCTAAGATCTTATCTAGGACAATTGAACTGTCCTGGAACTTGACAGAGCTGCTGTTGAACTTCTCATGATGCTTTGATTTTTCAATCTTCTTTCTGAGATTGACAATCTCAAACTCATGCTTCTGATTTGTCACTTCTTTTTCTTCCGATTGATCTCTTAATGCTTCTTCTATTCTCTTGGGTTCTTCTAGCTGAGTTTTCAGATCAAGATTTGCCTCTCTTGCTTCTTCAATTATTTTTGAATCTTTAACATGGTTCTTTTGTTCTAGGGTTAGATCGATCAAATCAATCTTTAGATTTTCTTTTTCTTCTTCCTTTTCCTTCAAAAATTTCAGCCAACCTACTCCTTCATGCTTAAGTTTCTTAAGCAACTCCTTTAGTTCAACATTCTGCTTTTGGAGATTATCCATATAATCAAAGGTTGTCGTCCTAAACATCTTGTAATCAGATTGATTAAGATCAACTTTGTTCAAGAACCAATCAGCTCTGAGATCTATGTTGCATACATAGTTTATAATTCTCTGTTTAGCTTTCAACATTGCTTCATCATCATCTGCAAAAACCTTCTCAATTTCATCACACAACCTATCATAATCACAAGAGTTCATACATTTATTGGAGTCCTCTTCTTGTTTGAGCTCTTCTGGGGGCTTGTCTTCTGATTCTTGATCTGTCTTTTCGGGTTCTGTTCTCGCCTTCTGATACTCACTTTCCAACTTGAACCATAAGTCTTTTGCTGAAGTGTTCTCTCCTACACTTTCCTTCACTGAGCTGGGAAGTCCATCCATGAGGAACTTCAAGGCTGTAGTGTTGTCCTTCTTTGCTTCCTTCTGTGCAGCTGATTTTCCTTTCTTGTTTGATGGAGCGGGTAGATTGATAACAATTTCCCAAATACCAAACCTCTTCAGATAAGCCTTCATTTTGCTCCTCCAACTGAAATAATTTGTAATATCAAGTATAGGCACGTCATTGCTTGATGACTCTTTCTTTTCATCCATTGTGTCTAAGTATCTCCTTCAAGCTTACTAGGCTTATGACAAAGGCTGGCTCTGATACCAATTGTTAGACACCTAGAGGGGGGGTGAATCAGTGTAAAGCCAATTTTAAAACTGTTCTTAACTTGACACAATTATCTACCAATTTCATAATCATTTCATAAACACTTTCACTTCATCATTCACATATCATAAGCATTTGAATCATCAAGAACCATAACACAAAAGAACACAACACCATATAATTTTGTAATATTTTTGTATTAGTTTTGGTCTGGCTACAATCGTGAGGTAAAATCAGCACCTACTGATACAAAGAGCACCTACTCTTCATCCAGGACCTTGCCTGGTTTTCTTAGACCCTGCTAAGAAGGGTTTGAGGTATCCTAACCTCAAAAGCAAGACAAGCTTGCATTTACAGTTAAAGCTTACTGTCACTTCATTTCATCAATCACATCAACATTGTTGTAACACTGCTCATCAGTCATCTTGTTCATTTGCTCACTGCTGCTCAACAACCTCTGTACTCTAGTCATTGTCAAATCATCATACAACTCCTATCACTGATCATCAATCGCTGCTCTTTATCAACACTGTTGCTGTCATTCTATGCTTGTCAACCTCTGCTGCTCAAGTATATCAGAAACACTGCTGCTCTCACTAATCATCTCCATCTTCAAGATCTGCAACATCAACCTTTCATTGGCTGTGCATCATAACTTTGGACTCCCTACCTGGGATATGTATGACTGTTGTAGAAGACTTCAAACCATTCTTCATATCATCACTTCATCATGTACTATAACTGTCTTGTCTTTGGCTGTTAGTCTTAGACCAGTCATACTTCACAACCTCATGAACTGGGGCTATGTATATGCTTCAAAGGACTGTCATCATCATCATTGGACTGTGTATATTCTTTAAATAATGTCACGCTATCAACTTCATACTTGTGTCAATTGTGGACTATCAATGTTGACTGTGTAAAAGAACCCAATCTCAGATCAAAACCAGACTTGGACTGTCTTTACAGGTTCAGGACTATGCTGTCAAATCAAACGTCGATTAAAGACTATGCTGTCATGAACATGTGTTTACCGTGTCACTGTCATACTGTTGTCATGACATTTCAAGTCATCAAGAAGTTTGCCCAAGCATCAATGCTACTCATGTCTTCATAAGGTTCTTAGCATGCACTCCTTATCTAAGATAACCAGCAGTCTAAGGTCTGTCCACCAATCAACTGGAAGTCTGCTCATTTACTGCTCATGCCAATCATCAAGAGGTCTGCCGATACATTACTCATACCAACACATCAAAGGATTTGCTTATAGTAACTTTTATAAACAAGTGCGGTCAAGTCCACCAATTCTTCATATACTAACCAATCAAACCTCAACTTAATCATAGAGTAAGAAGGGCTGATCAACAAGTGTCATTAGAGCTTAACCCTGATCTCAATTTATCAAACCAATGTTCTTAAGTTGTTTTCAAACCCTTGCACATAGAATCATCATCTAATCAGCTCACAAGCTGATATCAAACAGCCCACTGTCACTTCAGTGTGACATTGCTGTCACCTTATCATCATCTTTGCATCATCATCTTCTTCATTAGAGAGAATCACGAGATCATGCCAAACTTTGCCATAACAAATAAACCTTAGTCCTTGAAACGTCCTAAATTCTGCCCTTGATTACTTCACAGTCCACTGCTGCACCCAAATTTTCCTCAATCACTAGGCTGCTACCACCCAAAATTCAGTCCACTGCTGCACCCCCGAAATTCCTCAGTCATAACAGTCCAAATTTCAGAGCTCAATATCTCATCCAAAATTGCACACCAAAATAATGAAACTTGGTGGGGCATTTATACTAAATTTCCAAAAAAAAAAATTATGGAGCCGACCTTCCCAAAATAATTTTTATTTCTTAATTTGAATTTGAATTTTATTTTGTATTTAATTGTTGTAGGTTGGCCGACTTTCTCAAGGTCAACACTTCTTCAAACTTCAACCTTACCATTAAAAATGGTTTGAGGGTTTGTTGTAAGGTTCACAAGCTCCACATTGATGTCAAAGTTGATATGCCAATATCAAGGGTTGCATGCACATCAAGTGGACTCCATCTTACCATTTAAGGATTACATCAAGCCACTAGGGCTTCCAAGGACATGCCATCATTCCACGTGCAAGAGTATCATCTACAATGACCATGGGCTCCATATCATCAACAATTCCTCCAAGGTTCAAGAGTGGGTTCCAAGACAACCATCATCTTCATTGGTCATCAAGCCATTAGAGATTTATATGCCATGTGCAAGGTGCCATCATGGGCTTCAAGCATGTCATCTAACCATGTTAAGAACAAACAATGGGTTTCATGATCTTTGTAAGAGCATCAAGGGTTCCAAGAATTCATTAAGTCATCAAGGACCTTTAATCCAACAAATGTGGGTCCAAAGACTTCTCCACCATGACAGAGGCTTCCTGGGCTTTTACAACTACCTCAACCACACCAGGAGACCTCCAAAGGTCAAGATCCATCATGCTACCTACTGTGGGGTTGCCAGGCCTTCTCTTGGGGTACCATGACATCATCATAGCATGAATGACAACAGAATGGGTCATTAATGCTTCTCCAACCCATCTAGGGCTTCTCCAACTTTTGTAAGGTCTTCAGGACCATCTCTAGGGTCTTCAACGCCATCAGCAGGGTCTTCATCTTCAGCAAGGTGGTGGCATCAATATCCAAGCTTGTGGGTACAGGGCCCTTGTCAACTGGGGTACAGGGTGCTTCAAGGCACAAACCCACTCTGTGAGGGGTCTAGGCAATGCAGGTGGGACTTGGCGGCATCAATGACATCCTGTGGGGCCACTGCAAGTCCATGTTGGCATCAATGACAATTTTATCAACATCATCCAACAAAAGCTTAGTCAGAATCATCAGGAAACTGCTGGAGATAAATCAAAAAAGTTGGGATTCAAAGCTTAAGTTTGCCTTATGGGCTGATAGGGTAACAGACAAAAGATCCATCGGGACTTCTCCATTCAAGCTAGTTTATGGCATTGAGGCCATCTTTCCTAGCCTGCTCATCCTTCCAGTGGCAAAGTTCTTTCAGGAAGAGGAGGATGAACCAAATGATATGGTGAGAAGGATGATGGATTTGGTAGAGTTACAACAAATAAGGGAGCAAGTTGTAGGGAAATCAGAAGCTCATCAACAGAGGATAAATGGCATGTTCGACAAAAGAGCAAAAGCAGACAACTTTCAGGTCGGAGATTGCGTCCTCAAGTGGGATGCTGTCAGACAGGACAAGGGAAAACACAGAAAATTTGACTCTTTGTGGATTGGCCCTTTTATTATAGATCGGGTATATGAGAATAACACCTTCAAATTGCAAAATTTGGAAGGTGAAGAGGTATTTGATGGCCCAGTGAACGGGCGGTTCTTGAAACTCTATTTTATTTGAGGCTCTGTGGCCTTATTATTGTAAATTAGTAGATAGTAGGTTATTTTACTTTCAGAATAAACTCCATGCCCAATGGAACACTAGAAAATAGCTTCAATTATTCCTTTTCAGGAAAGGCATTTTGGTCTGGGGTGCTTGGGACCTCACTGGGAGGTTCCCATCACCAAGTAGGAGCCAGATGTTATCTCCCAAAATAATTTATTTTGATAGTATGAAGAATTTAACTCATGCAATGAAGGATATGAATATCACTGACAAGTTTGAAAGCCTTTGTTTTTTATTTTGGTAAAAATTTCACAAGTTGTAGCTTTCGGTGGCTTAGGCGAGGCTCACAACATCTCATTAGCCACCGAAAAGGGTTGTCTTCGGCAAATTAAGGAGTGCAACATATACACTGACCACTAAAAGAACATTTTTGATAGCAGGTTGGAGGTTTAATCCTCTACGACGCCGACGTTTCAAAGGTTTAGTCCTTTATATCGCCGACACTATGAAAAACTTGCGGTTTAAAGCGCCGACACGTTCAATCTTGGGGTTCCGATCGCCGACAATTAGTGGTTTAAAGCACCGATGGGTTAGTGGCTAGAGCTTCCGATCGCCAACAGATTAGTGGTTAGTCTTTCCGATCGCCGATGCTTAGAAGTTAGTGGTTTGAATCGCCGACACTACAGCAGCGCTCAGGTTTAAAGCTCCGATGGGTTAGTGGCTAGAGCTTCCGATCGCCGACATATTAGTGGTTAGTCTTTCCGATCGCAAATGCTTAGAAGTTAGTGGTTTGAATCGCCGACATTGCGGCAGCGCTCAGGTTTAAAGCTCCGATGGGTTAGTGGCTAGAGCTTCCGATCGCCAACAGATTAGTGGTTAGTCTTTCCGATCGCCGATGCTTAGAAGTTAGTGGTTTGAATCGCCGACACTACAGCAGCGCTCAGGTTTAAAGCTCCGATGGGTTAGTGGCTAGAGCTTCCGATCGCCGATCGCAATGTTAGTGGTTTGAGACGCTGACACTACGACAGCATTCAGGTTTAAAGCTTTGATGGGTCGATGGGTAGAGCCTCCGATCGTCGATCGCGACGTTAGTGGTTTGAAACGCCGACACTGCGACAGCATTCAGATTTAAAGCTCCGATGGGTTAGTGGCTAGAGCCTCCGATCGCCGATCGCGACGTTAGTGGTTTGAAAGGCCAACACTGCGGCAGCGTTTAGATGTAAAGCTCCGATCCTTAGTGGCTAGAGCTTCCGATCACCGATCGCGACGTCAGTTGTTTGAAACGCCAACACTGCGGCAGCATTCAGTCTTGAGGTTCAGATGTTTTAGTAGTTTGGAGTTCCGATCGTGGACGAGTTAGTGGTTATAGCTTCCGATCGTCGATGCTTAACCGTCGCGCCGGAAGTGGTTTAAATCGCTGACACTACAGTCGCATTCAAGTTTGAAGTTCCGATCGTTCAGGTTAGAGCTTCCGATCGCCGACCGCGGAGACAGGGTAGAAAATTCCGACGGATTAAGCAAGAAAGATCACGTCAGTTAACCGCCGAAACGCTGGCTTTTGGCGGCAAATTTACAGTGGCCCAGCAACCGTGATCACTAGCAACTACTTCAGTTATTTAATGTTCACTCAGTGAACTAGATCGTCGTCATAGTTAGACAAATAGTTAGGTTGGGTTTGAAACCCTAATTTGAAAAAACTACCACTTTTGAGTATTTTTGTGAAAACAGATCGAAGTTTCGGGATCTGTACTTTTTGTAAAAGGCTATAAAGCCTAAGATCGATTTTATAATAAGGGTTCAACTTCGGGGATTTATAAGCCTATAATGCTTTCACGCTTCTCATTTTACTTATTCATGATATAAGCTCTTTTGTTGTGATCTGTTCAGCCATCATTTTGTTCTTTACTGTATTTATGCCTGAATGTGTATTTAGGTCATTTTCAGATTGATTAAAAAGCTGATAGTTAGCATCCTATTGGTTTGTTAGTGCGATTTGATTTATAAATACCATCCTCATCGAGATTTAGCCATTTATATGCATGTGTTTTGTATGTAAGTCTGCCAGCCTAGTGAGTTCTCCATCCCTGCACCTTATTGTCGAACTTCTGAGCAATTGTAACTAAAAACCTTATAAATGAGTGAATTTTATGCATGCCTTGAGAGTGGAAAGGTTATATAGGTCAACTGACTTGATCCGTATCAGTAAACCCCAAAAACACTGTAAGTTACCAGGCATCCTCGAGCTACAACCTGGAGGAGTTTCCTAGAGTGATAACAGATAGGGTACCAATGGTCTTACAAAAATAAAACCATAAAATAAAAGTTGACTTAGGATAGGGTACCAATGGTCCAATGGTCTCACCAAAATAAAACCATAAAATAAAAGTTGCCATACTAAAGGTAAACACAATAAGAGTGCTAGGACCAAGTAGAAGATAAAGTACCATAAGTCAACCAAATGGGGGTCACAATAAGAACGTAAGGCAACCCTCATACCCATAAGACCAAGGTGTACCATAAAGGTGGGAAAACAACCCCTTTTACCCATAGGACCAACAAGACCAAGGACTTTAATCTTTTCTCTCTCAAGGTATATTGTCACATGTGTTCCATATATATATTTTTATCATCACTGTATAAGAAGGAGATCCAAACTGGATGATATGATCCTCTGCTCCTCAATACTACTCCTGAGGGTTAGTTGCTAGTGACATCATCAAGGGGTGGCCAGCCCCTTCAGAAACAACCTAGCAATAACCGATTAAGAAAGAGGACATCACACATCATCATCTTGGCCAATTTGACCAAGATTCTGTAATGTCCTCTTATACTTGAGCATCAGAAACACCCGTTAACCTATTTAATTCCCATAGGTCCGAACAAGTATTAAGAAAAAAGGGAATTGAATGAAGACATTTAATACCAAGAGCAGATCAGAACATTTATTCAGTATTATTAAGTCATCAGTATAGTAAAGAGGGCCATCAAAGTTAATATCATAAAGCATGCAGAGCATGCAAGCCTTATTTCTTTCGGCTTAAGTCAACGAGCAATTAGAATTCCATGCATGCAAAAAGTAAAGTGCAAACCCTAAAAGTAACCCTAAAAGCTATATAAGAAAGTTAGTTGAAACAAAAGGGGCATCTATGATTATTATTCATTTTTGAGTTTGGTTTCAAGAGCAGCAACCACAGCAGCAAGTTGGGGTTGGAGACGGGGGTCTTCAGCTAGCAAGTGTTTTCGACAGTGAAATCTCTCTGTCCTAATCACTTTCCAGATAGATCACTCAAATCTATCATCAGCAACTCAAAGCACTTCTTCTTCTTCAGAGATCCAACGTTTAGATAAGATAACATCAAAAGCATCACGTTTTTACTGCTGGGGGGCTCATGGGAAAAACAGAGAACCATTCGCATTGATCTAGAGAGTCCATATTTTCTCCGCATGTCACTTCCATTCTTCTCGGAAGGGGCATACTATTATATTGGGAGCTCAGCAGGCTTTCGAATGCACAACTGAAAGATATATTAGCTCCACACGTGTGAGACAAGGGCGTCATTCCCTCAGAATGAAACAATTCACTACTCGTCTTAGAGAGGTCATAAATCTTGCATGCATCCATCAGAATATCCGGGAAGGGTACACTACCAGGTCTGGAAAGTTACAGCCTCATCCGACGAGTATTGGAACAGTTACGACATAATCATCAGTCAGAGAATGGATGTTTTTATTGCATGAGCAAACCTCCTGGAGCAGCAACACGTTTTTTAGGCTACAACTCTTGCATGGCATGCATGTCTCCTTTATATTGAAGAACTATCCCAGCTATAAATATTGGTATGTTCCCACAATCCTTTTGAATCCTATTTCCTATTTTATCTCTAAATCTGCTATATTTTAGGGCTTTTTAGCATAGTTACATATATCGTGTCGGCAAATATATCGCCGAGAGTCCGGAATGTAACTTATTGGCAGCAACGGCGAAAAAATCGGAAAATATCGGTAAATGTCGTAAAGCATAAAAATAAAAAAAAATAACCATTTTTTTCAATTTTTTTAACATCTAAAGCAACAACAACATCAAATAAACACATTGCTACATAAATATGATAATACAACTAATATATAAGATGCATAAGATGTCAAATGGTGGATCATGATCACATATCGACTATAAAGTTATAAACTGAAAATATTGAAATATGTTCTTGATGGAATGATAGAAAATCACATCAAATGATCAAAATAAATGTCTCTCAAGAAATTAATCATCATGACTCATGAGGCATCTAGATACTACATAATACAATGATAAATAGTAGGAATCATCGATCCCCTCTACCCCTTTTATAGGAAAGGGGCACCCACTCTTCCTCTGGAAGCAGTAGGGGGTCCTGTAGGTGCTTTGGATGAGTTAGGCATCAAATTGGAAGCTCCAACTACTTAAGCTATGGTGGAAGGTCCAACTACTCTACAATTTTGATGAAACTTCCCATGTTTAATGAGTGAAGGGTACATTTTTATTAAGGTCATGATAAAAGATTTCAATAGTCAATGCCACCAACATCAAGGTACAAGGATGGGTCGATGTGCTTGATTAAATGCCAATCACATACCCTCATACTTGATAAAATCCAGTGGAATTGTTGAAATCTTGAAATCCTGAAAACTATTAAGTCTCTTGAATTCTAAATGGGATCTAAAATTCTACTTTTTGCATATGAAGTCCGATGAGGTTGGAACCACTCTCAAACATCCTGGAACAATTAATGGCAATGTTAAAAATTTAAGTAAGAGGATAGAAAATGAAAGTAAAGGAGAATGTCACTTTTACTTTAAGAATTTAATACTACCATTTATTACTTTAAGAATTAATATATTTAGTTTTAATAACACTTCCAAAAACTTAACCCATGAATTTATTTTTCAAATTCCATGCAAATTTTTTTAGCAAGGCGATATTTTCCAAAATATCCCGATATATTCCCAATATATCACGACATATTGAATATATCGTGATATATTCAAAATGTCAAAAATATCGTGATTTTTTAGTGACGATATATCGCCAAGGGGAATGACCCGCGATATATCGCGATATCACCAATATATTGTCGATATATGTAACTATGCTTTTTAGCACGACACTTATTTTGCATGCAATTTTTATTATATCTCAAACACACCTGAAACACATAAACCGCAAACATATTATCAAACAATAGTAGAATATCAGTTGGGATATTACAGTGGTATCAAAGCATGTTCCTTGCCAGCTGTGGGCTTGAACATGAACAGTAAATGAATCCAGAAGAAACTGCTTTTGTAACTTATAGAAGAAGGAAGGGTAGGTACACAGAGGATCTGGAATCTAAAGATATTAAGTTGGAAGACACAGATTCAAACATGGACCCAACAAGGATACACTCTGATATAGGAAAGGAAACAAGGGAAGATGAAGACAGGTTGGCGATTCATAGCTTGGTTAGAGCATTAAATGACTTAGCTAAAGGGTAGAATAGGTGTTACATGCTATAAACAGGTTGGCTCTTAAGCCAAAACAAGGTTAGAATAATTTACCGATTTCACCAGGAGATAGAGGATCCACCGGTAGTAGCGGGAAACATGTGTACACTCATATGCGGAACACTCCACACATATACAATAAACCTTCCAGACCTACTATGCCTCACTTTCTGGAAAATGCCATTGCAAGACCAGTCATGCCAGCTGAACCTAGTGAACCATTTGGGGCTTATCTACAGGAATACAGGGATTTGGGAGATGAGTTCCATTCAGCTATGTCATTCTCAGACTTCTGCAATATGAAACGCAGAACCGGCCTAGGAATTTTAAGAAAGGGTTTACTCAGAACTATGAATTACAGAAAACTGTGGGCAGGTTGACCATTCCTAATTTCGAGGAATCTCACGGTTGTTCGACGAGAATATGGGTCCAGATGTTGGATACTAATTTCCAACTAAACCCTATGATCGAGATGGACGCTATTAAATTGGCTACCTTACATCTAAACGGCGAGGCTCATGAGTGGTGGTACCATGGGTTAGTGACACTGGGTCACAACACCACTTCATAGTTCATACAATGATTTCACACAGAGACTCATGGAGCGGTTTGATAAAAGAGACCCAGAGATACATTTCAGAGAGTTAGCACAACTCAAACAGACTGGCAGTGTCAAGGCCTTCATATCAGAGTTTCATAGAGTAGCAGTTATGGTGACGGATGTGTCCGAGAGCAGGTTGGTTATGTTGTTACAAAAGCTTTGACAAAGCCTTTACGTGGGTGGGTGAAAGCCTACAAACCATCTCCTTTACAAGATGCCATCAGTAGAACCCGAGATCTATAAGATTCAGTTCCTAAGAACAGGTTTCTAACTAAAACAAATTTCCCAATAAAAGACAAAGACAAGAAACCCTTCCAGCAAGAATGGCCAAAGAAAAATTGGGTGGATGACGACACTAGAAAGGAACTTAGAGGGAAAAAATCGTGCTTCACTTGTCAGGAACCATGGACTCCGGGTCATAGGTGCACAGGGAAAGCAAAAGCACAATATATAGAAGTCTACTCAGATAGTGAAGAGGATGTGCCTGAACAAGGAACAACCGAGGAGTTTAGAACAACAGGGGAGGAGTCACTTCAGGGAGAATCACCGGGTGGATTTGTTGCTACATTATCTAGAGTACCCAGATTTTATCTCTTAGCGTCAGGGGAGTAGTACAGGGCCACAGGGTAGGTGTGTTAATTGATGGAGGGGCAACCCACAATTTCATAGATGCAGCATGGGTGGCTAGGTGGGGTATTCAGACAGAGGAATTTGAAGGGTTCACAGTCGCAGTAGCAATAGCAGGCAATAACAGCATGGAATGCAACCATTGGATTCCCAAACTAAATGTCACACTCGGAACCTACAATATGACCAACTCATTTTATGTGGTAAATGTAGCAGATACAAATGTAGTATTAAGGGTTCAATGGCTGTATTCTATAGGGAAATATACTACGGATTATAGGACAACGAAAATGGAATTCCAGGGATAGGATAGAAAAAGGGTGATCTTGAGGGCATGAACACTTATAAGTTATCCCCCCAAGGCAGTATCATCACAGAGGATGGAGGTCGTACTCAGATAAAGAGACATAGAGTGGTCAGCCGAATGTTTTGTCACTTTTAGGAAGCCTCCAGATAACAACACCCAACATCCGACAGATATACAGGCATTGCTACAGAAACATGGGAAAGTATTCATAGATCTTCCAGCAGGTCGACCGCCAGACCGAGCGTTCGAGCATATTATTGAGTTAAAGGAGGGAACACCGACAGTCATCACCACTCCGTACAGGCACCTCAAAAGGTACAAAGATGAGATAGAGAAAACAATTAAGGAATTGTTGGAGTTGGGTTACATACGATTAAGTTCTAGCCCATTTGCATCATCAGTAGTATTGGTAAAAAAGAAAGATGGGACATTACGAATGTGTATCAATTACAGGGCCCTCAACAAGAAAACTATAAAAAACAGGTACCCCATTCCCAGAATTTATGAGTTAATGGATGAATTGCAAGGGGAAAAGTACTTCTCAAAAATTGATCTTCAATCAGGGTATCATCAGATCCAAGTAAGGGATCAAGGTATTTCAAAGACAACTTTTCGTTGCCACTTTGGTCATTATGAGTTCTTAGTCATGCCCTTTGAACTCACCAATGCACCGACAACTTTCAATCTTGCATGAACCACGCCTTCAAGACTCAGTTGCGAAAATTTTTACTTTTGTTCTTTGATGACATTTTAATTTACAGTAAAAGTTGGGAGGAACATTTGAGACACCTAGATCTGGTATTGGGAATTCTGGAAGAACAATCTCTTTACGCCAAAATGTCTAAATGTGAGTTTGGTACGCAAGAAATGTCATATATAGGGCATGTAATAAGCACAGATGGAGTACAAGTTCATATGGAAAAGATTAGAGCTATCTTGGATTGGCCTACACCAAAAAATGTAACAGAATTGATGGGATTTTTGGGGCTTTGCACTTATTACAGGAGGTACGTTAAAGGGTTTTCTCAATTGACTACACCACTCACAGATCTTACAAAGAAGGGGGCATTCAGCTGGACAAGAGGGGCACAACAAACCTTTGAAAAAAAGAAAAAAATATGAGTTCATGTCCTGTTTTGGCATTACCCGATTTCACTCAACCATTTATAGTAGAGTGTGATGCTTCACGAGAGGGAGTAGGGGCAGTATTAATGTAGAGCCATCACCCAATCGCCTTTCAAAGCAGAAAACTTAAAGATTATGAACGCCACTACTCTATATATGATAAGGAAATGCTAGCAATCTTACACTCCTTAACAAAATTCAGGCAGTATTTGGTGTGTTGCAGGTTTAAAATTAAGACAAAACACAACAGTCTCAAATGCTTCTTAGAACAAAAGGAGTTGAATGAATGGAAACAAAAATGGGTCAGCAAGGTCTGTGCATATAACTTTGAAATAGAATATGTTCAAGGAAAAAACAATGTTGTAGCTTATGCATTATCAAGACGACCAGCCTCATTATCACTCATGAGTATATCTACCGACTGGAGGTCTCATATCTTGGTTGAATATTCAAAGAATAAATTTGTTTGTGAGTTGTTAGACAGACAAATACAGGATGATAGGTACAGGGTAATCAATGACATCATTTACTACAATAATAGGATATACCTAGTTCCAGAATCAGCTTTAAACAAAAAGGTTTTACAGGCATCACATCATTCACCATTATAAAGGCATCAGGTGATGCAAGAGCATCGCGGCATGCCAACAATGTGATGAGTTGGTCACATGTTGTGGCATATATTTTGGGTTTATCTATTTTGCTGAGTCATTGTCTGTTAGTACCATAGGAGCGGCTGCATATCATGACTCCCTGCGTGGAGATCAAACCGCAAGCTTATTTGATTCTGACAAAGACGTTTTCAGCATGCTTAGGAGTTCCTTTGTTTTCAGTTGCAGGACCACTCAGTTGAGGCGGTCGTAGTTTTAAGATAAAAAGACAGTTTAGAGATGTAGAGAGGGTTTTGCTCTTCAGTATTAGAATTTTGAATTTGCAAAGTAAAGGACAGACGTATGTCTGGTTCTACTTGCAAATATTTCGAAGAATCGGAAGGAGAGAGAGATCCAAGCTGTGTGCATTTTTCTTTGTTGCTTAATAGAAGGATTAACCGTGTGTTTGTTGGGTTGTTAGCCTTTATGCATGTGTTGTGTTGAACTGTGTATCTATGCAGAGCCGACTTCAACGTTTTCATGAACATTTGTGTATTTCTGAGAAGTTACTGTATTCACGCATCAATTTCTTGCTTGAATAGTTGAAGTAGAGTGTAGATGCATGCATAGGAGTGTTAGGCTAAAGAATTGAGACGATTGCAGGCTGGATTGATCAATTTCATGATCATTCGACGCAACCCGCAGGTTTTCTGCCTTAACAAATTTTTGCAGAGAACGAACGGTTGGGATTGAGTCCACAGATCAAGATCTGACGGTCCAGAAGAATCCTGCAACGAAAGTTGCGAGGAAGTTAACAAATCCACGGAGATCTGAGAGGTCTGCGTCAAAAAGAAGACCAACGGTCGACGTGAAGGCTGGAAAAATCTAACAGCTATGAGAATTGCGGGAAGGAAGTTTCGAGGGCGCAACTTTGGAAGTTGGCATCCCGCATCCCGAAACCCGATTTCAGGAAGGTTGTTTTGGGAGGAAAGTTGCGGGGAGCGACTTTGGGCGATTTGAGATCCCGCATCCCGCAACCCAACATCGGAAACTCTGCTGCGGAAACAAAGTGTCGAGACAGCGATTTCAGAGGCGAAATTGCGGGAAAGTGATATTTGGAGCAGAATTTGGCCATTAGGCTAAATTTGGCGGTACTGCTAAGTGTAGGAGCCTGGAGATCCTAGAAGTGTTGGTTGGGGTTGGCTGAGATCAGACCCACCTGCACCAATTTTGGTATCAGAGCCAAGTTGTTGAGATTTCTTGTTGAGGAATTCCACAGTTGAGATTATGGGTAGAATTTCTGAAGGAGCAAGGAGAAGCTCGTGAAAGAGAGAAGCGTAGCTCTAGAAGCCTGTAGTGAGCAAAGGAGAGTGCTCAAGAGGTTCTGGATAGAGGACCAGCATTGCCAAAAGACCAAGGGCCGAGAAGAGGCTTGGTCAGGTAAGTTGTAACAGTGTGAAAGAGAACTGTTATTGCAGAGGCTTAGTGTGAGAAGATGGCTGCACGTATGGGAAGAGCAGGAGGTCGTGACAGAGGTCGACCAGGAGGGAACGCAGAAGTTCTAGAGGAAATGAGAGAGTTAAGGGCACGTCTGGAAGCCATGGAAACAGACAGACAAAGAGACCCAGAAGCAAAGGATGTAAGTGAACCTGAGAATGAAGAGCAAAGAGAAGAAGTTGCACCTATGCAGGAAACACCAGAGTTGAGATATTTCAGATCTATTCTAGGAGCGACTTCAAGACCAAGACCAGAGTTGCCTACTTATGATGGAAGTCTCGTCGCGGAGCATCTCATTGATTGGATCAGTGAGCTGAATAAGTACTTTGAGTACAATGAGGTAGAAGAAGACAAGAGAGTCAGATTGGTGGTGACAAGGTTGAAGGGGCATGCATCCTTGTGGTGGGATAGTGTGCAAACAGAAAGAAGGCGGCGAAATAAGCCATTGATAAAAAGCTGGGATAGAATGGTAGCAAAGATGAGGGCTAAGTTCTTGCCCAAAGATTACCAGTTAATTCTGTATAGACAGATGCAGAACCTTAGGCAGAGATTGTTAACAATGAGGGAGTACACTAAGAGTTCTACAAGGTGAACCTAAGGGTTGGATATGTGGAAGAGTCAGCAGAGAAGGCTGCTAGGCATGTGAATGGTCTAAGGATGGATATCCAAGAAGAGATCAGCATGAGATCGCCCAGAACGATGGAGGAGGCGTATCAGTGTGCCTTGAGGAATGAAGAAAAGATAACAAGGAAGCAGAGCTTCAATAGAGGTTGCGGTTCAACCAGAGGAAGAGGGCAAGCGACTGGAAGAGGAAGATTTGGGCCACAGAAAGGACAGTCCAATAACTCTAGCTAACAAGAGCAGCATGGTAGAGGAGGTGATTCTAGCAGAAGAGGACCTTACCAAGGAGGTAGAGGTAGACGACAAGGCAGAGATGATGTCGTTTGATGCTATAAATGCAACCAGTTGGGGCATAAGTCATGAGTGTCCAAGGAAAGAAGACGTAGGACAGAGAGGAGCCTATGTAGCTCAGAATGAGCAGCAGCAAGAACAGCCGATGGTAGAGGAAGTCTTGCCAGAGACAAGAATCATTGATGATGAACAAGGTCTTGTTGAAACCTAAGAAGGAGCAAGCAGAGCCTGCTCAAAGGAAGTCTTTATTCAGGACTATGTGTAAAGTCCAAGGGAAGTGTTGTAAGATGGTGATTGACAGTGGGAGTACTGACAATCTTGTTTCCACAGAGATGGTGGAAAATTTGACTTTAAAGAAGACCAGGCATCCTGTTCCATACAAAGTATCTTGGTTACATAAAGGACATCAAATCCTAGTAAGTGAGTAGTGTATAGTTGATTTCCAAATAGGTCCATATAAGGACAAGATTCTGTGTAATGTAAAGCCCATAGATGTTTGTCATATACTGTTAGGCAGACCGTGGCAATTTGATAAGAAAGTAACTCATGATGGTCGAAGTAACTGTCATAGTTTCGAGCAGAATGGGATAACACATGTACTACACCCTTCGCAAGAAGGTAGTACAGCAGGACAGTCAACACCTAAAGTTCTGATGTTGTCAGGAAAGGAATACTTGCAGCAGGTTGAGGAAGAAGAGTTGAACTATGTTGTTGTATGTAAGCCAAGAGTGGTGATGATGAAGAGCAGCATGGCAGATCTACCTAAGGAGATTCAGGAGATGCTAAGTGAGTTTAGTTACATTGTGGTGGATGATTTACCTGATGAATTAACACCAAGAAGGGATATAAGTCATCAAATTGATTTTATTCCAGGAGCCAGTTTGCCAAACAAGGCAGCATACAGGTCGACACCTCAAGAGAATGAAGAATTGAGGAAGCAGGTCCAAAGATTGTTGGACAAGGGATTGGTTCAGAAGAGTCTGAGTCCATGTGCAGTACCAGCAGTACTGACACCGAAGAAGGATGGTGAGTGGAGGATGTGTACTGACTCCAGAACAATTAACAAGATCACTATTAGATATCGATTTCCATTACCAAGGATGGATGACATGATGGATTGCCTAAATGGGGCAACATGCTTTTCAAAACTAGATTTGAAGAGTGGATATCATCAGATTAGAATTAGAGAGGGAGATGAGTGGAAGACAGCCTTTAAAACAAATGATGGGTTGTATGAGTGGTTGGTCATGCCATTTGGATTGTCCAACGCACCTAGCACTTTTATGAGATTGATGAACGAACTCTTGAGAGATTTCATAGGTAAGTTTGTGATAGTTTACCTTGATGACATTTTGGTTTTCAGCCAAACAGATGAAGAGCATCTGAAGCATTTGAGATATGTTTTAGAGAGGCTGCAACAGGCAAAGTTGCTGATAAATGTGAAGAAGTGCACATTTATGAAGACAGAGCTCGTATATTTGGGTTTTGTTATTTTCAGAGAAGGGTTGAAGATGGATCCAGAAAAGGTGCAAGCAATCATTGATTGGCCTTCACCTAGGAACATATTTGAGGTAAGAAGCTTTCATGGATTGGCAAGTTTCTATAGGAAATTTATAAAGAGCTTCAATGGTATTTGTGCATCTATCGTTGAGACAATTAAGAATGATAGACAGCCATTTCAATGGACAGCAGAGGCTGAAAGGAGTATTCAGTTCTTGAAGAAGGAGATCACTGAGCAACCAGTATTGAAGTTACCAGACTTCAACCACCCTTTCCAAGTAAAGTGTAATGCTAGTGGAGTAGCAATCAGGGTTGTACTTAGTCAAGAGGACAGGCCTATAGCATATTTCAGTAAGAAGCTGAATGATGCCAAGCAGAAGTATTCGTCTTATGACAAGGAGTTTTATGCCATTGTTCAAGCAATGGAGCATTGGAGGCACTATTTGATGCCTAGAGAATTTGTGTTGTATTCTGACAACCATGCATTGCAGTATATCATGCAGCAACCTAAGTTGAACCTGAAATATGTCAAGTGTGTTGATTTCTTACAGAGCTTTACCTTTGTGTTGAAACACATAAGTGGACAGTCAAACAAAGTAGCTGATGCTTTGAGTAGGAGACTGTTAATTATGCAAGAAAATCAGATCCAAGTCTTGGGATTTGAGCATTTGAGAGATTTGTATGAAGCTGACATTGATTTCCAGGAAGCTTACAGGGCATGTAAGAATTCAGTGGAGGTGGACAGAGAGCCATGGATGGAGTATACCCTACAAGATGATTTACTCTTTAAAAAAAAGTAAACTATGTGTACCAAGGTGTTCTGTGAGGGAGAACTTGATACAAGAGAAACATAATGGAGGTATAGCAGGTGACTTTGGAAGTGATAAAACCTTCGAATAGTTGGGCCATTTCTATTTTTGGCCAATGATGAGATCTGAAGTGGGAAAGTTTGTAAGCAGATGCAGAGTATGCCAGCATGCTAAAGGGAGAAGCCATAACACAAGATTGTATACACCATTGCCCATTCCAACTAGGCCTTGGGATTCTGTGAGTATGGATTTCATTCTAGGTTTACCAAGAACTCAAAGAGGACATGATTCTATCTTTGTTGTGGTGGATAGATTCACTAAGATGGCACATTTCATTCCATGTTACAAGACTAGTGATGCTACACACATTGCTAACTTGTTCTTTGATGAAGTTGTGAAGCTACATGGTTTACCTAGAAGCATTATATCAGACAGAGATGTGAAGTTCACAGGTCATTTCTGGAGGACCTTGTGGAAGAAGTTGGGTACCAGGCTGAATTTCAGTTCAGCATATTACCCAAAGTCTGATGGACAAACCAAAGTAGTCAATAGGAGTCTGGGAAACATGTTGAGAAGTTTAATTGGGGAGAGTCCTAAGCAGTGGGACAGAGTATTAGCTCAAGCTGAGTTTGCCTATAATGATTCACCAAACAGGAGTACAGGGATGAGTCCATTTCAGATTCTGTATGGAATGCATCCAAGAGGAGTGTGTGAACTTCGTGACTTAGGTCAATTGGAGAAGAGAACTGCAGATGGAGAAGAGTTTGCTACAAGAATTAGTGAACTGCAGGAGCAAGTGAAAGCAAGGTTACAGCAGAGTAACACCAGTTACAAGGCCAGAGCAAATTCCAAAAGAAGAGAAAAGAACTATAAGTAGGAGATTTGGTCTTAGCATATCTGAAAAGAGACAGATTTCCAAAAGGAGAGTATAACAAGCTGAAGATGAAGAAGATTGGACCCTGCAGCATAATCAGGAAATTTTCAGCAAATGCTTATGAGTTAGAGATGCCTACAAGAGTGGGTATTTAACCAATCTTTAATGTAGCAAATTTATATCCTTATGTAACAGGGGACACTGGAACCTTTGCAGAAGGCGAAGATCCTACTGAAGACTTACAATGGGTGGGCCAGATGCCTGTGGCACAGCCATTGAAAGTTGAGGCCATTCTGGACATTAGAGTGATGAAGAGTACAAGGAGAAAGGACTATCTGGAGTATTTGGTCAAATGGAAGAAGCGACCAACAGAGGATTCTACTTGGATGAGCGTTGCAGAGTTGGAAGCCAAGGGTTTCACTATAGCTGATCTAATGAACAAGGGTTCATAATTTTTCCACCTTGTGAGTCTGATGCAAGATCATCGCGGCATGCCAACAAGGTGATGAGTTGGTCACATGCTGTGGCATATATTTTGGGTTTATCTGTTTTGTTGAGTCACTGTCTGTTAGTACCGTAGGAGCGGTTGCGTATCATGACTCCCTATGTGGAGATCAAACCACAGGCTTATTTGATTCTGACAAAGACGTTTTCAGCATGCTTAGGAGTTCGTTTGTTTTCAGTTGCAGGACCACTCAGTTGAGGCAGTCATCGTTTTAGGATAAATAGACAATTTAGAGATGTAGAGGGGGTTCTGCTCTTCAGCATTAGAATTCCGAATTTGCAAAGTAAAGGACAAATGTATGTTTGGTTCTACTTGTAAATATTTCGAAGAATTGGAAGGAGATAGATCCAAGCTGTGTGCATTTTCCTTTGTTGCTTAATAGAAGGATTAACCATGTGTTTGTTGGGTTGTTAGCCTTTATGCATGTGTTGTGTTGAACTGTGTATCTGTGTAGAGCCGACTTCGGCGTTTTCATGAACATTTGTGTATTTCTAAGAAGTTACTGTATTCACGCATCAATTTATTGCTTGAATAGTTGAAGTAGAGTGTAGAAGCATCCATAGGAGTGTTAAGCTAAAGAATCGGGACGACTGCAGGCTAGATTGTCAATATCATGATCAATCGACGCAACCCGCAAGTTTTCTGCCTTAACGAATTTTTGCAGAGAACAAACGGTGGGGATTGAGTCCGCAAATCAAGATCTGACGGTCCAGAAGAATCCCGCAACGAAAGTTGAGAGGAAGTTAACAAATCCGCAGAGATCTGAGAGATCCGCGTCAAAAAGAAAACCGATGGTTGGCGTGAAGGCCGAAAAGATCGAACAGCTAGGAGAATTGCGGGAAGGAAGTTTCGAGGGCGCAACTTTGGAAGTTGGCATCCTGCATCCCGCATCTCGAAACCCAATTTCAGGGAGGCCGTTTCGGGAGGAAAGTTGCGGGGCGCGACTTTGGGCATTTTGAGATCCTACATCCTGCAAACCGACATCGAAAGCTCTGTTGCGGAAACAAAGTGTCGGGACGACGATTTTGGAGGCAAAATTGCGGGAAAGTAATATTTGGAGCAAAACTTGGCCATTAGGCTAAATTTGGCAGTCTTGCTAAGTGTAGGAGCCTGAAGATCCTAAAAGTGTTGGTTGGGGTTGGCTGAGGTTAGACCCACCTGCACCATCTGGGTTTCTTGAAAACTTACAGACAGATTAGAGAGAGGTTCTCCTAGAAAGGCCTCAAGGAAGATGTGATACAGCATGTCCGAGAATGCAGTATGTGCCAACAGAAAAAAATTGAACACACTCATCCGGCAGGGTTACTTCAGCGATTACCTATACCAAAGCAGAAATGGGAGAGCATCTCGATGGACTTCATTACAAGTTTACCCAAGGTACAGGGACGAGATTGCTTATACGTGGTAGTAGATCGGTTGACAAAATTTGCTCACTTCTTTGCCATTTCTTTAGATTATTCCGCATCTCAGATAGCAAACTTGTTTTTCCGAGAAGTTTTTAGACTACATGGACTACCTAAGACTATTGTCAGTGACCACGACAATAAATTCACCAGTGCCTTCCAGCAAGAGCTTTTTAGATTAGTTGGAACAGAATTAGCTACTAGCATAAGTTATTGTCCTCAGAGCGATGGGCAGACAGAAATAGTCAACAAATGGATTGAGGGATATTTAAGAAATTATGTAGCAAGGCAACAGAGGACATGGATTAAATGGCTACACCTAGGGGAGTACTGCTATAATACCACCCACCATATGTCTAGTAGGATGACTCTTTTCAAGGCTTTATATGGCTATGAGGCACTAAACTTTGCAAATTTAGTCTTCGAAGATAGCAGAGCACCTAAGGCAAAAGATTGGGTACAGGACAGTCAGGATATTCTTAAAGTGCTAAAGGAGAATTTACAAGCAGCTCAAAACCAGAAGAAATTATACGCGGACAGACACAGAGTCGAGCGTAATTTTGAGGTACGAGACTTGGTATAATTACGGCTACAACCTTACAGACAATCTTCACACAAGAAAAAAGGAGTGGATAAGTTGAAACCTCGCTTCTATGGTCCTTACAAAGTAGCCAGAAAGGTTGGAGAGGTGGCTTATGAACTGAAGCTTCCAGAGGAAAGTAAAATTCATAATGTATTTAATGTATCATATCTCAAGAAAACAGTGGGGTAACACATCGCTCCATCCACCAAGCTACCTCCCTTAGATGATGAAGGGATTTTAGTACTAATTCCAAAAAATATTCCACAGGTTCAAGAAAGGAAACTCAAAAAAAGGGCAATTCGGGAATACTTCGTAAAATGGAAAGAATTACCTATTGAAGATGTCACATGGAACGAAGAATAGGTATTGCAACATCGTAGTTTACAATTGCTTGAGGACAAGCAATCTCAAACAGGGAGGATTGTAATGTCCTCTTCTACTTAAGCATCAGAAACACCCGTTAACCTATTTAATTGCCATAGGTTCAAGCGGGTATTAAGGAAAAAGGGAATTGACTTAGGACATTTATTAGCAGGAGCAGATCAGAACATTTATTTAGTATTATTAAGTCATCAGTATAGTAAAGAGGGCCATCAAAGTTAATATCATAAAGCATGTAGAGCATGCAGGCCTTATTTCTTCAAGCTTAAGTCAACGAGCAATTAGAATTGCATGCATGCAAAAAGTAAAGTGCAAACACTAAAAGTGACATGCAAACCCTAAGAGTAACCCTAAAAGCTATATAAGAAAGTTGAACCAAAAGGGGCATCTATGATTATTATTCACTTTTGAGTTTGGTTTCGAGAGCAGCAGCAGTAGCAAGTTGGGGTTGGATACGAGGGTCTTCAACTAGCAAGTATTTTTTAAGTGAAATCTATCTGTCCTAATCACTTTCCGGATAGATCACTCAGATCTATCATGGGCAACTCAAAGCACTTCTTCTTCTTCAGAGATCCAGCGTTCAGATAAGATAACATCACAAGCATCACGTTTTTATTGCTGGGGAGCGCATGGGAAAACCAAAGAACCATTTGCATTGATCTAGAGACTTCATATTTTCTCCGCATGTCACTTCCATTCTTCTCGGAAGAGACATACTATTATATTGGGAGCTCAGCAGGTTGTTGAATGCACATCTGAAAGAGATATCAACTCCACGCGTGTGAGACAAGGGCGTCGTTCCCTTAGAAGGAAACAATTCGTTATTGGTCTTAGAGACATTAGAAAGCTTGCATGCATCGATCAGAATATCCGGGAAGGGTACACTACCAGGTCTGGAAAGTTTCAGCCTCATCCGACGAGTATTGGAACAGTTACGGCATAATCGTCAGTCAGAGAAGGAATGTTTTTGTTGCATGGGCAAACCTCCTGGAGCAGCAACACGTTTTTTAGGCTACAGCTCTTGCATGGCATGCATGTCTCCTTTATATTGAAGAACTGTCCCAGCTATAAATATTGGTATGTTCCCACAATCCTTTTGAATCCTATTACCTATTTTATCTCTAGATCTGCTATATTATAGGGGTTTTTGGCACGACACTTATTTTACATGCAAATTTTATTAAGTCTCAAACACACCTGAAACACATAAACCGCAAACATATTATCAAACAAGGGTAGAATATTAATTGGGATATTACAGATTCACCTGGTTAATTGACCAGGAATGCTCCAGCACGGACCGCTTAGTCCCAGACCAGGAAGTCTTTGCCTCAACCTGCAGGATCTGCTTGGAGATCATGTCCAAGAAACTGTTTGGTCCCGGACCATAATACCCTAGAGACATATAGGGGCCCTAACCATACGTTAGGGACTTTTCCATGGCATCAACCAACTTGGTCCCAGATTAAAAACCCCAGGAGACTACTGGGGGCCCTAGGGTACCTTCTAGGGTCTTACTCCGCCCTAGTTAACTGACTAGGGTACCATCCTCCCTAAGAATGGGTCTCGCAGTTGCACTAACTTTAACACTCCCCGCGACTTTATCGACTCCACGAACAGTTGCAGTTGCAGTTGGCCCAGCTCACACCCTCATACAGGTTCATGTCGATGTGCAGCTCAATAGCTCGTACGACAATACGGCAAGGTCGTGCAATTGTTGTACGACAATAGTATGATACTCTTAATTTTTTGTTTTCTATAAACCCCGTGCCAAATACAATTTCCCTCTTCAAATTTTTAGTCTCTCTGATACCATGTTAATTTCCCAACACCACATCTAATCTTCATTCTCAATAATTACGAAATTATAAATGAAAATACACTGATGTTTTAACTAATTACGCAGCAAAATCACAAACAGGAAATCAACACATTTGACACACTTGTTTACCTAGAAAACCCTTGTAGGAAAAACCAACAATTAATGATTTTATTAATGATAAAATATTGGGCTTTTGTCCTAGGATAAAGGCCCACTAAAGAAAAATATAAAGACAAAAAGATAGTCTATCACATCTCAAGATTTGTCCTTCGATCTTGCTGGCTACTAATCCCTTCACTGCCCCTTGTTCCTTTTCTCTGACCCTACTACCCCTGCACACTTGGATGAAAGTCTTTCTCCAACCAATCAATGAGATCTCACTCACTCTCTGTGACCTCTATTGCGTCTCCTCTCCTTAGGATTTCTTTTATAACATCTCATTGACCAAAACCCTAACCCTAAATCTCCAAAGTGATGGATGGTTGAGATAAGATCGCAAGCCTCACTTAAAATCAACAATTGTGACTAAATCTTAAGTTCACTTTTAGTCATTAGCTAACATTAAGTTAAAAATGAAAATAAAAACAAAAGAATGCTTGGATCTTTGAAAAGAATGCTTGAGAATAAGTTGAATGATCAAATCTTCTATTGAAAGACAGCAAAAAGAGGTATATATAATGGCCATTGAAAAGCCAACACTAAATCTCGAAAACAAGCAAATTTCAAGGACAAAATTTAATACATACCTAGAATAATGGAGATGTATTGTAGTGAATCCCCATTCCACAATTGCTCCACTAATAGAAACGAGAACCCTGGATTTCCCCCTTGTTCAGTTGATGGAAACAGTCACAAACCTTCTTGTAGCTCAATCCCCTTCCTCAACAATGCATATAACCAACATCGCAATATATCCCGATGCTTTTAGCTCGGCAATATTATTGCTGGAAAAAATTGCCAATTGAAAATATCACAATATTTTGAAAATATCGCAAAAAATCAAAAAATATTGCCAAAATATCGATTGAGTTCAATATTTTGTATTTTCGTATTTTTCTAAGTTCATTGATATATTGTCGACGTTTGCCGACATTTTCCTCGATAAATCTTATACGTGTTTTCTGGACCCTAAGCGATAAATTCGCCAACACGATATTTCTAATTTTGCTAAAAACCTAATCCACGGCTTTAACCAACAATTTTGACGCAAATTTTTGCAATAGGATAATATATTGTATCGACTTGTGATATTTACTAAACATATCGTGAATTATTCAATGTGTAGCGATATATTCAATATTTCAAAAAAGTCACGATTTTTTGGGTTCGATATATCAGCTTGAGGAATGACTCACGATACATTTGATATATCGTTGATATATGTAACTATGATTATTATATTCATTTAGATGTTAATACACTTGACAATTTGCCCCATTACTTGTGTGAAATCAGCAAAACATAAATAGTGATAAATAGCAATGCACAAAAAACATATATGATTGAAATTTATATCTAGAAATTGCACAAAATATGGACAATTGAAAGTTCATATATAAGCCCAAGATGAAGTACAAGAACATATCTTAGCATTCTCTCAAGGCTAGTACAAAAACTCCAACTATCCAAAAAAACCCTGCTACGTAAATCAACAAACCCTAAGTCAACCAAGAAGGTCCAAGTGCAAGAATATTCCCAACACAACCTCCAAAGCAAGACATCCTCCTCTTCTCTTCTTCACCAATCCACCCTAGAGTTTTCTCTCGAGTCTCAAAAAACCTAATCTCCAATATCTAAGTGATAAACCCTTACCCTAGGATTCCGAGATGTTCCAAAAAACTCCAAGAAGACCAAGAAACCCTAGCACCTCAAGAGAAAGAGAGATAACAAGTACAAGTGAAGACTCCAAGAGAGGGAGAGGGGACAAATGTGTTCCTCTTCCAAGTCACATCTCTACACAAGAGTATGAATGAATACAATTGATATGATCATCTCCAAAATCTTTTTTTTCACAAGAGCAAACTGTAGTCACAAGAACCAAGCTCCGACAAAGACCTCTCCTCTAGATTCATACCTCCTCTTACGGTTCACAAGGAAACCCTAGCAGCTTCCTCCAAGAAGCTAAGTACAAATGATGACATGAAGGGATAGATTCTCTCCTTCCTCTATTTATATGAAGTAAGGAAGGCCAACAATACTATGTGGGCACAACCCCTTACAAGCAATCTTATAGGCCACACAAGTGACACATCCACTTTACAGTACAAGAGTCATGCTCCAAAGTAATGCCATGCACAATAATGGATCCAAGGTGATGTAGCTACACAAGGCATCACAGGCCTCCCACTCCATCACAAGCCTCCACGAATTCCATTGATCCTCTTAAGCAATGCACTCCACTTGGTCAGCTACCCCCTGCAAGAACACTAACACAACCCCGAGCATCCTCGAGCCATCTCCAATCCTATGAATAGGAATTCAAACTACCACATGCCATCTAGGGCTAGAAGGCCTCCTCTGTGATGCAAAACACTCCTCATCCCAAGCAGGCACTTTCCAAGCAAGTGGTTCCTCCATGTGTCCATCATGAAGGGCACCCACCAATTAAGCAAGAGAACTCTAACAGTTAACTGAAGAACACCAAGCTTGCAATCAAGTGAGGTCAAGCATCCACTAAGAAAACTATCTCACTATGCATATCCATCACAGACCATTTCTCATGTTGCAATTGATCTCGAACCATCCCGGATTTGAACATACACCATGTACCTCCAATCTCATTAAGCACCCTCAAACATGGTGTAAACATGTTCGAAATAACCTGAAAGACTAACATCTAAATCACTAGAGATACTCCCAAATGCTAGATAGAACTAGCCCAAAACGAGAGGGGCTTTGCAAGGTGACATTGACACTTTCTATAAGTGACTATTCAATCCTCTTGGTACTAAATTCCCCAAGGACAGTTTTATATTTGAAACGGAGGTGCTACAAACCAAGGAAGAAGGGTTGAATTTAAAGCACAAGCTGTTGCGTCTTAGCAATTGTAATTTCAATATTTTTAGAGGACATGCAGCAAACCAGCCATGAAAACTTGAATCAATGTGATTGTTTATTGACCATTCCTATTATGTGTCAGTTCAAGAAAAAATCCCTGTTGAGATATCATGGCAGCAGCATCAAGGACAACTTTAGGGTCAGCCAAAAGACGATTTTTTCTTTAGTAAGGAAATGATTGCAACCACTGATTTCTCCAAACAACGAGGAGAATTTACAGATTTGGTAATCACCCCACAATCTGATTCTATTCCTCTGTTTGTGTAATGTCTCCAAGTAGGATATGGCAAGAAATGTTGCAATTGTTTGTTGTAGTTGGTTACGATTGTTGGTTGAATGCTTTTATCAATGATTTGCATTATATTGATTTATAACTTTCCAAAGGCATTTCGTCAAACACTTAGAGACCATTCCAATTGAACACAAGAAAAAGGGGACTAACAATGTCATTTATTATGAAATGGAGATGGTGACAATACAACTACCTGTGGCTGCCACAGCAGCTACCAAGAAAACACAACAACAAAGAACTTGGAAAATGACGCCAATGTATTCACTTCAATGGTTGTGGAGAAGAGTTCTGCTCCAGTGAAGAATTCAGCCTATGCTCAATAGTGTTTGACCCCCTCAATATATTCGACTTCTCCAAAGATGACTATGGCACAAATCTAAACTCGACCCTCACCCTGAGAGTTGGCCTCTTTTATGTGGACTTCCGGCTTTTTTTCAAGAAATCGGGCTTCCTCAAATGGCCCTGTGACCTCTTCCCAAACATCCCGCGACCCTCTCCTTTGGTCATTGTTCTTCACACAGGCCCCTCGACCTACTCCTTGCTCCCCTGGCCTTTTATACTCGCAGCACAATCCACTCGAATACTCACTGCGTTCCCAAGTGCCTTACGGCCCTCCTCAAGCTGGCTCCAAGCTTGGCCCTCCTCCTACAGCCTTACAGCTTGCTCCACATAATCTCGACCTCCTCTCCAACCTACGCAGTCTCACCAGTCTCCTCTTCAAACCTGCAACTGTACTCTCAGCCTTCTCCTAAGTGCTTCGGCATTCTCCTTGCCACACAACCACAAGAAAGGGGAATGGCCCTCCCCTAATCGACCTCCCACAAACTCAAGGATGCCACCATTTCTCCTCTAACGCCAACGAAGAAGTGTCTTGGCCTCTTGAGGGAGAGATACGACCTTCCTTCAAGTAAGAGCAAGAGTGATTTGTCCACTCAAGAATCACGCCCAAGCAATGAAAATGGCCCCCTCAAGAAAAGCAACCTAGTAAATCTCTCTACCACAAGCATAAGACAAATCGCCAAATGAAGTTCAATTGAAAACCTTGAGTGGATTCCCCTATGGTTTAGCTAGGGTGGGTCTTGCTCCACCAAAACCAAACTAGTGATGGAAGGGTTTTGCCAAAACCCCAACAAAAACCCTAGTTCACCAGACAAACACAAGAAACTAAGTCAAATCAACATCCGCAAGTGGGGTGTTGCCCCTCTTCTTATCCTTCACTGGAGATCCATATCTTGGTCAATACCATGGAACCCCTAATACCACCTAAAATGCTATTAGTCACTTTTAGGGATAAATACCTTTTCTAAGCTAACTAACAATAGGAATGACCCCCTTGTCTTCATTGGCTCTAGCCTATGGGGTCAGAGAGGCTACTAGTCATCTTGTCAGTGGAAGGGGACATCACAGTTTGATTCTCAGTATAATCATCGCTTGGATATCGATTTTTCTAATGATCTTATTGAATTGTGTATGGTGAAGGAATTTCAGACGATAGTTTAGGAAAGTCCTGGATTCCCTACTTTCTACTAACTGACTAGTTACCAGTCATGTTCTACTTTGCAACAAACTACTTTATTTGGTTGTTTGACAATCAAGCATATAGCGACATATTTCCATATTAGTCAACTCTATCATTGACTCTACTAGAGGTTTAATTATATCAATAGGTTTTGCAAAATCAATCGATTACATGACTAGCTGTTAAAAATTTGTACAAAGGCAAGTGTTTTTCCACCTTAGGTGCCTAGGGGTGGAAAAATGATAATGTGGTCCCTAGTTACTTTATTTAAGTGAGATGGACTTTATGAGAAATAAAGTCACTTTATAAAGTGACATCATGGTTTAAATTAAAAAAGGTGACTTTATGAGAAATAAAGTGAATTTATAATTAAATGTCTCATTTTTATTTAAATGGAAAAGTGCACTAAATTCATTTAATGAGTCTTTAATGAGCATTTATTATTAGCCCTAGATCTTGATGGATCAAGATTTAATCTTGGCCATCAAATCTCAAGTGGTAGTTACCATGAACAAAACTAGGGAAAGGCACTCATTTTGATTTATTCATCACCAAGAGAATTGGCGAAAGCGAGAGAAAAAGAGCAAGCAAGAGAGAAGTCGAGCTTGAGGAGAGAGAGAGAGGGTACAAAACCCAAGACAAACAGCAGCAATCTTTGGCATGAGTTCCAAGGTCGTACAGGCAGCACTATAGCACGGATTTTCAAAGTGATTATGGCATAGTATTCGAGGCACATCACTAAAAAGGGCATGAAAATCAAGGTAACTGGTACATTCTTCAAGAAGAAGTTGCACGCATTTCCAGGCTATTGGCACGATTTTCAAGGGAGGTCGTACAGCATTTATGGTAGTCGTACTACAATAATAAATGCCATGTCCGTACAGCAAAGTTCTGTTGCAGAGGGAGACGATTTTGCATGCTTAGAAGGTACATAAATCGATAAAATTAAGAAATCAAGGCCTTACAGCACAAATTTCGAAGCATTAATTTATGTCTTGTTGGTTGAGATAAGTTCCTTTGTATTTACTACTGTAACCTTATCTTTTGTGAGAAGGAAATAATAAAATCAAATTCCCTCTCACGGGTTTTCCCTTTGGGGTTTTTCTTGGGCTATTAGCCAATAATTTATGAGTTTTAAATTTCATGAGTGTGGCTGATTTTAAATTACTGTTATTGAAAAGTCTGTGAAAAGTTTCCATGTGCTTCAAGTACAATTCCTTTTATGTATGAAATTTCATTTCTAGCAGTTGAATAATAATGGGTGTTGGTGTTCCTCCCTTCAACCCAGGTCCAGACCCTTGTTTGTCTGTAAACAAAGCCCAAGATATCGCCCCAACAAAGCAAGGCTCAGTTGGCAACACCTGCAACACAAATGCAATCTCACACGAGATACCTCTTATGGGTAGCTGCCAAAACCAAGTTCTTACATATGTGTAGGGATTTCCTCTTCCTTGGCACCTTACTAGCTTGCTCGACCAAAGTCGATGGTTGTATTACTTATTCTTATTGCATGCATTCAAGATATGACTCTACTTGTCCGTCGACAGAGATTATAACAATTAAGATAATTCCTTATTAGTGATTCCAACTAACAACAATGCGACAGATGCATATAAGGACTCATTCATAAGAAAATACACATACATTCATTCACAACATACATTCATTCACAACATGCATTCATTCAAGATAAGCACATTCATCAAATATACATATAGATAACATTTAACGTGGAAACCTATCCAGAAAAAACCACAAAGACGCTCTTCATCTGGCATGAGAAATATATGGCACCTTTCATCTACACACTCAACTTGCAGACCCTGTTCTAGATCTTCTTCTACAATCTATACAGACTTCTCTCTCCTCTCATGCTCTCTAGTCTCGGGTCTCTACAGCTTCCTCTCCTTCACCCTCCTGTCGATCCGCACACAGCCTGGATCGACTCTCTCTGCTCTACAACTCTTCGACTCTACTTCTCTTCTAAGACAAAAACCTGCAACGACCTAGCTAGAGCGTGCAACTCTCTAAGTGTGTGTAACTCTGAGGAAGTAACCCGCACACAGCTTGGGTTCTCCCTTTTATAGACTCTTACACGTCGCAGTCAACCGACTTCATTTTGTTAGCTGACAGGCTGTCATTCCTATTCTCGTACATTTAGTTAGAACTGTCAGTAGGCACCATCGGCCCAAAATACAAAGATGATTTATTGTCTTAAGCATGCGTTATCCTAACTGACTTCTTACCCATGTTTTCTCGAGCTTTCCTTTTCAACCGTTGCATGTTTTCTTCTGTCATGTTCCTTCCGTTGCGGTTAATCTCGTCGCATCTTCCCTTCTGTCACGAACTCTTCCCTCACGGCTGCTTTTGTTGCAGCTTCCTTTCAACAGTTATTTCTTTTGTCATAGCTCTTTCTCCCACAGTTGCTTTCGTCGCAGCTACAACTTCCTTTGTAGTTGCTTCTTCAGTCGTAGCTCTTCCTCCGTCGCAGCTTCCTCTGTCACGCAACTGAACTCTTCATATTTCCAAGCAAAATTCTAACTGAATTATACCTATCTTTTCCTAGGGCCAACAATGGTGTTTGGCCCTTGGGCATTAAACGATATGTTCTGAAGAAAACTTAAAACCGGGTTGGGAACATAAAAATTTTCCCTGGCTTCATTAGTTATTTGAGTATTTAATTAGTGATGAGTCTTGTTCATTAAAATAGGTTTATTTTATAAAGTGTGGTCTGTTCTTTTTCATTTTCTAAAAAACATAAAACAAAAGTATTGGGTCTAAGTTTAGAGTTTGAGTCTTTCCTTTTCAAATTTAATTTGTTTTGGTTTTCAATAAGTGTTGATGGACACATTAGATCACTAGAGATTGGTCAAAAGTTGTACAAATCTTTGCATGTCTCTTGCCCTATCATACGCAAAAGAGAAATATTTTGAAGCACGTGGTCAAAGTTTCACTTGGGAACAAGGCCATTCTTGTTATGGTATGTTGGATGTCTATATTAAATTTCAAAATCCAAAGGTTGTGTTTTAAATCCAATGGGAGTCAAGTCAGATCAAGATTTTAGGGTCATTTTTTAGTTGGGCAATTTAAGTCATTGACTTTTTCCCAAGTGTTGATTCACAGCTCTTTCATTAGTGTTGCAAACTTTTTTGTACCATGGTTGGATTAGCTGAGCCGCCAGTTGACAAACATGACCAATGTTTGTTCCCAGTGTATCAGAAGATCCGCCTTTGTGTCTAGCCAGTTTTGGCTAGTCAGTTTTTTGTTTGAATAATTATGACCATGGCCCCGCGGGGTTTGTAATAAAATGTGCTAGTAGGGTGTTTTTGAGTGGTTCGGTCTCCTATGACGTAGAATTTCAACTAAGGTATTCCAGGGAGGTTTTTGCCCTTGACAATTATGCCTTGCCTATAGCCGAGTATAATTGACGAGGTTTTCTCCCGCTTCCTCCAAAGTTGGAATGCCCGATTTTGAATTCTGGGCCTTGGGGGGTTATTAGAGCGCAACTGAGTATATATAAACCTACTAGACATTGTTAGAATAGACCATGGTCATGTCCTAAGTCACTAAGACCCTCAGGAAAAACTTGAAAGAATTTTTCCAGACGTGTCAAAATTTTTGTTTTTTATTTTTTTTAATTTTTTAATTTTCCCTAAGTTTTTAATTAAATTTTTCCATAATTTAAATGGAAAAATTCAATTTGTAATAAGTTAGTCATCCGGAACCCAAATTCAGTGATTGAAGGCTCTAACCTTAAGCCAAAAATCATTCTTGATCAACCAGCCAGACAGATCATACTTTCAGATCATCATTCGACCACATTCATATTTTCTCAAAAAAGTCAGTTTTGGGGAAAATATTGATTAATTAATAAAAATGAATATTTTGGGAAAAATAAAAAAACTCTCCAAAATTAACCAAATTGAATAAAATAAAAGGCTAAATGACATGGCAATGGGCATTTATGATGATTGGAGTTAACAGAACTCGGCTTCAGTCAACATTCAGTGAACATTAAAGATACATTCAGTTAGCAATCTTGTCATCTCCAGCTAAACTCATGAATTGGATGATTTGGAAGGCTGGGATTGCTGTGATGATAATTACGGAGCTGGGAAATAGATACAGATAGTGTTAGGTGCAAACCCTCGGGGTTTTGGCACCTATCATCTTCAGTTCACTCCTCCTTCAACCCTCACGCCTCTGTCCTGAGCTCACACCCCTCCTTCCTCAGCAGGTTGCGCCCTCACACGTGTGGCTTCATCGGATGGTTGGATTTTGATGTTAGGTTTGGAGTGGGGGCGCCTTGCCTAGGTGGAGGCCTCCCCTCACTCTTAACTCTTCATCTTTAGGTTTGGGCTCTCAGTTGTGTGCCTTGCCGGTTAGGTTTGGGTTTTTGGGCTTAGGGTTTTCGTCTGCATTCATTGTATAAACAGAGGCTCTTTCAGCTCTATCATGGTGGATGATTGATGTAGAGAACCTCTGGTGAAATATTGTAATACCTGTTGCTCTCATGCAACCTATTTTTCAAATAGAGAAAGGCTTTGGAAGCTCATGCTGTGTAGATCTTGGATGCATATGTTCCGGTTAATGAGGTGATATTATTTCAATTTCTTTGCTTTTGCTAATTTGTGGGTATTAATACATGCTTTAGAGGGCTTATAAAAGCACGTAAGAATAGATATTTGTAGCTTTCAAGTTACCTATTTATTCCATTTACTTTCAGAAATCTTAAAGAGCATTGTTTTATTCAGCTATATTTCATGTTTTTGTGATTTGTTTAGTAAACAATACATTATTTAACCCTCGTTTTGGCACGTGTATAAGTTTTTGTCTGCAAATCACTTCACCGTACTAAGTAGAAGGTTGAGCTAAGTTGCATCTCCTTTTCTTGGAGCCTAGCATACGTTTCCAGCAACTGCATGCTATTTGGGATCCAAAGTGGTTTCAAGGATTCAAGATCCAAGTGGTTTTATCTTCTTTACTCACCCTAAAATTAAAATTTTGCAATTTCTCCACTTTATGTTTGCAAGTAAAATTCTGATTTATAAAGCTAATCATTTGCATCTTACTTGCTCTCATTTCTAGATCCAGGAAGTGTCAAATTTTTTGCATTTTTCCTTGGATCTAGTTAGTACTTGAAGTAGCATAAAGTTCCTATCTTTGCTTAAGTCCTAAGTGTATTTTGTTAGTGTATTGTATTGTTTAATCCATCATTTTGCAGGAAAATAGCTCGCTGGTTTTTCTCTTTTCATGGCAGGTTAAGTGGGAATGCTGACAAAAAATCAAAGATATAAGCTCCAAGAAACATTTTTTTTTCCCCTTTCTTCATCACCATTCTCCAGGTTGCTTTGAAGACATTCTCAAGATCACAAAGGACTCCAAACTTACGGCTCCCACACCCCTCTTCCCCCATTTGGAGGAATCCTGTATCGTCCCTTTGTCATGCTTGTATTTTTTGTTTAATAAACTGCTAAAGGTAGAATAGGATAGAATAATTTCATAATCATTAGAAGTTGGTTTTTCATTAAAGTAAGGTAGTTTATTTCTAATTAGTTCATCATTCATAAAATATAAAAGTAAAGATGTTTCTTTGTTTATTTACTTAGCTGAATGCAAAGTCCGTTTACCTTTTGATATAATTTTACTTACCCCCATGCTTTCCCGATTAGGGCCCAAAAAGCCTGAAAGAGACTCTTGGGTAGTTTAACTTTCTTTTTCTTAAGGTTTAATCAATTAATTAATTAAGTCTCTTGAACTTGTCATAACCCAAGTCAAGAGCACTCTCTATCGGAGAGCATAGTTAGACTTGCATATTCTTGCATTAGGCATTTAGATTAGCTAAGTCTCTTGAACCTTTGTCATAAGACAAGGTCAAGAGCACTCTCTGTCGAAAAGTCTTAATTAATCGACTTAATAAAATTTGCAACTCACTCCCCCATAATTAATTAACTTCGTTGTCTCGTTGCCAGAGTATGCTCTGACCGACTTCAAAATCAGAGTACCCAAAAACAGCATTGGATTTTTAATCTTGCAAGAGAAACACAGTAAAATTTAAACCCCATAACCAACGCACCGGCGTTGTAGAGAATTTCCTAAGTTCTTCTTAGTAGAGGCGCCAGAACTCCCCGTTATCTAAGCTTCTCAGCTAGCTAGTCAATCCTCGTGATACCAGCCTGGGATACTGGGCGGGCTGTCATGTCTTCAACAGATTAAACTTGGAACATTCTTCCGGCTCTAGATAATCCTTCGTTGACACCATAAGCAAGATTACTTAAAATCCTTAAAATATACCAAGAGCACTTGCACAACTTAATGTTCACTAGCTCTATTTCAAGACTTGCTATTAATTTATTTACGCATTGCAGTACTCTGACTCCATAAAGCACTGGTCTATTATTTTACACAACTGTTATATTTGGATCAATTGTCTTTGGCCTGTTTAATTTTTATCTGTGAATGCATCTTTATAAAGTCTTGAATTATTGTTTATCTTTTAATTCTCTTGATAGCAACGTGGATTGCATTATCTTATGTGTCAAGTTCATAATAAACAAACACATTCAATCACTATAACTCCTAAACAACACCCATCCGCATCCGCAACCTTTTAAAAACACTTTAAACAACTTAAGAGCCATAGAAACTCTTTTGTAGGGACTACCCCCCTTGGCTTCGTTAGGAGTTAGCCTAAACGGAGGAGCTAGGAGTAGGTGACAGTACCTAGCTCTGTGCTTGACCCCAAGGTCACACCTCTCCCACTTTCCTAAGTGAGAAGACAGCTTTCGAAAAATTTCTGCTGCTGGTGTGCAATCGGCAGACAACATCTTTTGGCGCCGTTGCCGGGGACAAATTTTTTGTTCCTGGACGACCTTAGTTTTTTCTAGTTTTCACCTTTTTTGATAGATTCTTAATTTAATCACCTCGCTGATCTTAGACTTGAAATCCATATGGCGACTTCACTGTCTTTAATTTTACCAAGGTATTCAACCAGAAGAAACTCTGAAGGTTTACTTAGGTTTATCCCTGAGCCTCAAAAGGTTTATAAGAGAAGGCTAAATAAACTTGATTCTCGTAGGATCCTTGAAGATCTTGGATCTCAGTCTTTATCAGACATCCATAGTTTATTTCTAGAAACTAATTCTCAAGAAAACACTAACACCTCTGTTTCCGACATAATGGGTGAGTATTTTACTCAGCTCGACTTTTCTCAGATAGCAGGTCAACCCCACCGTCTTCCAAACAAAGCTGTCGAGAAGCTCTCGATGTATACCAGCACTAATGCCACTACCTCCGCCATGCACCTCAAGAACTTTTCTAGATGCATCAATGCTTATGTCAGTGGTCATGTTAGCCAACACGATGATGTATACATGAAGTTATTTGCTCTATCTTTGGATAGAAAAGTCGGCGACTGGTATAACAATTTACCAGACAATGCTTTTGATACTCTAGTTGCTTTCAAACCCTCTTTCACCAACAAGTTCGGTGAAAAGAAAGAACCTCGCCATCAACTTGCGTCCCTGACCAACATAAAAAAGAAGGATACTGAAACGATGGATGAGTTCAATACTAGGTTCACTGAATTGTCAAAAGCCATCCCTACTGCTTATGCCCCAACTGCACCAACCATTCTGGTCTATTACATTGAGGCACTTAGTGGTAAAATGCAATACCAGATAAGAGACAAGGAGCCTGCTAACTTGGTCCAGGCTCAAGAAATGGCAATTAAAATTGACTTGAACATGCAGTCATCGGGTGAATCCAACCTCCAGGGTTATTCAAGGTCTTCAACACCTTTGAAAATTAATGAACCTAAAGATAAGGATCCTTTATCAGCTATGAAGGATGCCTATGAAAAGCAGATGATTGAAATGAAAAGGGAAATGAAGAAAAACATGGAGGAAGCTGAACAGAAACACTTAGCGCAGTTGAAGGAGATACAGAATAGGGTGATAACAATGGAAAGAACTCAAACTCAGCCTGCTCCTAGAACCTTTCCTCCCAAGCCAACTTCGCAAAGAAAGCCTCCCAACCATGAGCAGAGGCCTCCTCATCAGCTAGAGGCCGCTAACATGGTTGAGCAGTATAAGCCATTTTGCAGAGCATGCAGAGATTTCCATGAGGAATCTGGCTGCCACTATGCATGCTATGTTCAAGAGCATGGTCACCCTGAAGGTTGTGGTCCTAGTACGTCGACAAGTGAGCCTAATTATATCAACAACATAGATCACATCCCTAGCATCTCCATAGGAAATTGGCCACAGGCCAATCATTATGAAAAGAAAGTTGACAATTTAACTCAATACTGTGGTGAGATGCCTTCAGCCGAGCAGATCAACAACACTCAAAACTTCAAGGGAATAACTTATCAAAGAAAAACAAGAGATGGGTCTTCTGCACAGAATATTCCTAAGGTAACAGTTTTTAATCCTCCTAAAGAAGTAGAAACTAAAGAAATTGTTGATTTAAGTTTTGACTTAGGTAATTGTTTAGCAAATACAAAAGTTCATGTTCTAGTCCTTGAATTATGTAAAATCCCTGGCCAAAGAGAGAGACTTTTGAAAATCCTAGATCCTCCAAGTAATGTTGATCCTCAAACTGAATAAAGTCCTTCAAATCCTGTAAAGCCCCTTACCCCTAAGAAGGTCACTTTTTCTGATACCGTGGAGCGAACCTCAAATAATGTCTTTGCCGATCCGCCTATAGTTCTACATACTAGGGACCCAAGAAAAGAAGATCATCCCCCTTTTTACGTATCATTGGTGATGGGTGATCTTCTTCTACACAATTGTATGTTAGACTCGGGATCTAGTTCCAGCATCATGACCAAAAAAGTCATGCAGCAGCTTGACTTAAGAACTACAAGACCATACCAAAATGTATGTGCCATGGACTCTAGACTTGTTAAAGTCGAAGGGATGATTAAGAATCAGTTAGTTAGATTGGCTAAGTATCCGGATATCCAGATCACCATGGACATCCTTGTTATTGATGTTTTGGACAAATGGGGGATGTTGCTTTCTAGGAAATGGGGTGCCACTTTGAGAGGATCAATCCAAATGGATTGGACCTATGCCACCGTACCAGCATCAGAGTTTTCACTTGTTAAGTTGTATTCTGAAAAGGAAAAAAGACACCATGTTGAAAACCCTCAAAGACCATTGAATGAGTATGCTTACCACACTGATGAACATGGGACCTATCAAATCAACTCCACCTTCTTGGAACCCCTCCAAGAAGAAATAAAAACTGAAAAACTTAATGAATTATGGAGGATGAATTTTGATGGTGCTTACTCTAGAACAGGCAAGGGCTGGTGTTGTCATTATTTCACCAGAGGGTAAGGTTTTCAACTTTGCTTTCAAATTGGAGTTTGAAGCAACTAACAATGTGGCGGAGTATGAGGCACTTCTACTAGGCATTGAGATTGCCAAGGACATGGGGATCAAGTTGCTTAGCATTAAAGGGGATTCCGACTTAATTGTCCAACAAGTTAAGGGTCAGTTTGCATGTAAGTGTCAAAGACTTAAAAAATATAAAAATGCAATCTGGGATACAATGGAATTCTTTAATGCCCTTAATATAGAAGCAATCCCTAGAGATTAGAATAGTGCCTCCGATAAGCTTGCAATTTCAGCGTCAACTCTTCAGCCATCAGATGAGATGTTAGAGGGGGATTGTCCTTTAGAGATTAACTTTAGACCTTTTGTTCCTGATAATGTAGAACATTGGCAGGTCTTCAAAGATGATGAGCAAATTTTGAGATTTATTCATAATGTCGATGAATTCCTAAACTTTAAAGTAAATGATTAGGAGAAAAATAAAGAATATTATGGAGAGGGCGACCAGTTTAATAATACTGTCCGACGTGGTCTAGTTGCCTTAGAGAACATCTTTGACAGATAGGATAGAAAAAAGAGTAATGTTGAGCAAATGAAACCATGGGATTATATTGAAATCAGCATTGGGACGGAAACAGAACCTAAAATAATAAAAATTGGAAAAGGTACTTCCGAAAAAGAAAAGAACAGCCTTATAAACTTGGTCAAAGAGTATAGGGATGTATTTGCCTCTACTTATGACGAACTCAAAGCATATAGGGAAGATGTCTTTCAACATACCATTCCCTTGAAACTAGTGTCAAAAGGGCAAGCCTTTCAGACAAAAACTTAGGCAAATAAATCCTAAGTTAGCACCAATCATAAAAAAGGAGTTAGAAAAAATGTTAGCAACAGGAATAATAGCTCCTACAAGACATTCAACATGGTGTTCTAACTTGGTGGTAGTTGGAAAAAAGAACGAGAGTTTAAGGATATGTATAGATTTCAAAAATCTAAACATACCATGTCAAAAGGACAATTACCCCCTCCCCAACATGGAGACCCTCCTCCAACGGGTCACTGGATCAAGCATGATGTCAATGCTAAATGGTTTTTCTGGCTATAATCAGGTAGTCATTCAAGAAGAGGATAGGCATAAAACCACTTTCACAACTCCTTGGGGCACTTTTGAATATCTGAGAATGCCCTTTGGCCTTTTCAATGCAGGAGCTACTTTCCAAAGGGCCATGGATTATGCTTTCAAGGAGTTGATTGGAAAAATCATTGAGATCTATCAAGATGATCTTACTGTATTTTTAAAAGAAAGATCCAGCCATGTTGGTCATCTCAGGAAGTTTTTCGAGCGATGTAGGAACTTGGAACTATGGCATTTCTTTGAACCCGGCTAAGTCAGTTTTGGGCATAGAAGTGGGAAAACTCTTAGGACACATCATCAATAATGACGGTGTCAAGATTGACCCTGAAAGAGTAGAGGCTATAAGAAAGATTCCCCTTCCTAAGAATGTGAAAGCCCTTCAATCCTTCAATGGTCATATAAATTTTATCAGAAGATTTATTCCTAACTTGGTCGAATTAATGAAACCTATGCAGGCCTTACTTAAGAAAAATGCCAAGTTTGTGTGGACCAGTGAAGGAAGGGAAGCCTTTGGTTCTATAAAGAATGCCATTACCAAGTCTCCAGTCTTAGTCAGCCCGGATTACACGAGAGATTTCATGATCTTTTCCTTTGCTTCAGAAGACACTACTGTCGATGTGTTGCTCCAAAAGAACTTCGAAGGGTTCGAGCAACCTATAGCATTCATGAGTAGAGCCTTGCAGAATTCCAAACTAAAGTATACCATCATGGAAAAGCAAGCTTATGCCTTGGTTAAATCTTTAAAACATTTCATGGCATATATTGGGTATTCTAAAGTTATTGGATATGTTCCCCATACTGCAGTGAAAGATATCCTGTCTCAAAAGGATTGTTTAGGAATAAGGGGTACATGGGTGTCCAAAATCCAGGAATATGACCTTGAAATAAAGCCTACCAAGTTGATCAAGGGACAAGGCCTTGCTAGAATGGTTACTCAAAAAAATGAAGAAGCCATTGAGATGATTGCTGAAAATAATATCCATCAGCCTGCCATGACTCCTACCCTTCAAGAGCTTGACAATCATTGGTATTCCAATATCATTTTCTTCCTTCTCCATCTCGCTTGCTCAGATCACCTCAAAGGTCATAAGCGTAGGGCTTTGAGAATTAAGACTGCTAGGTATTGCCTTACCCAAGAGGGTCTAGGTTGGAGGAACCCAGATGGTATTATACTTAGGTGCATCAACGAATAGGATTCCAAGAAGATCTTAGCAAAGTTTCACTCAGGATTTTATGGAGGCCATTATGCAGCAAATACAACTGCCCACAAAATCTTGAGAGCTGGTTATTATTGGCCCACCATTTTTGCAGATGCTCACAAGCATGTCAAGTGTTGCCAGGAGTGTCAGCGTTTCACTAGGAAGCAGAAGTTGGTTGCGCTTCCCTTGACACCTGTTGTGGTCCTTGCCCCCTTTCAGCAATGGGGGCTTGATTTTATCGGCAAATTTAAGGATAACTCTAGCAATGGTTTTTGTTGGATTCTCACAGCAACCGATTACTTCACTAAGTGGGGATTACTTCACTAAGTGGGTAAAGGCCATACCCACTAAAAATGCCACTGAGAAGGTTGTTATAGATTTCATCGAGGAAATAATCATCACCAGATTCAAAACTCCCCTAAAAATAACAACCGATAATGCCAAAGCTTTCAGTTCCGAAAAAGTATATGACTTATTTTTTAAATATGGCATTATCCTATCCCATTCATCAGATTACTATCCACAGGGCAATGGACTTGCTGAGTCCACTAATAAGAACCTAATGACTATCCTTAAGAAAACTGTGGGTGATAATAAGAGATCATGGGATAGCAAGATTAAGTATGCTGTGTGGGCAGATAGGATCACTAAGAAACTGGGAAATCCCCTTTTGAGCTGGTTTATGGACTCACAGCCACTCTTCCGGTCAGCATGCAGATTCCAATCTTCAGAATGTTAAGTGAATATGGCACAGAGCAATCAAAAATGGCGCAGAGGATCAATCAGATTATAGAGTTGGATGAATCTAGAAGAGTTGCCCTTGATCAATCACTCAGACATTAAGAAAGCATGAAGGGCACTTTTGATAAGTCAGATAGGCCGAGATCTTTCCAAATAGGGGATACTGTTCTCTTATGGGATAAGAGAAGGGAGAAGCTTGGGAAGCATGGAAAATTTGACAGCCTTTGGAAAAGCCCATTTATCATCCACGACACACTGCTAGCACAAATTCCTTTTTACTTAACACCATGGATGGAGAAACATTAAACTTGCCCATGAATGGCCAACACTTGAAGCCCTTTTATCGAAACAACCTCCAAGATGACCAAGGGGTCATCCCAGGGCTTTTCTAAACCCATCCTTGTTGTATTTTTATGTACTTTATTTTTGTACCATATTTTATGTATCATATCCATGTAGAATGTTGTATCAAAGTTTCTTATTTTTGTATATTAGCATTTGTATCATATTTCATTTATATGCTGAAAAAGAAAAGGTTTATTTTATATACTCTGATTTTTTTTTTTTAAAAGCAAAAAATATTTTTCTGGTATTTCATCATGGCATATTTTTTATCTTATACATGGGACTAAGACACTTTTGTTTACATGCAGGTACCCGAGATTCCTAGATTCTCAGGCACCCTCTTTGATCAATAGATGAAGCGAGTACCTGTCCCACAGTTTGAGCCAGATGTTGCCAACTTTTTTGTACCATGGTTGGATTAGCTGAGGAGCCGCCAGTTGACAAACATGACCAATGTTTGTTCCCAGTGTATCAGAAGATCCGCCTTTGTGTCTAGCCAGTTTTGGCTAGTCAGTTTTTTGTTTGAATAATTATGACCATGGCCCCGCGGGGTTTGTAATAAAATGTGCTAGCAGGATGTTTTTGAGTGGTTCGGTCTCCTAAGACGTAGAATTTCAACTAAGGTATTCCAGAGAGTTTTTTGCCCTTGACAATTATGCTTTGCCTATAGCTGAGTATAATTGACGAGGTTTTCTCCCGCTTCCTCCAAAGCTAAAATGCCCGATTTTGAATTCTGAGCCTTGGGGAGTTATTAGAGCCCAACTGAGTATATATAAACCTATTAGACATTGTTAGAATAGAGCATGGTCATGTCCTAAGTCACTAGGACCCTCGGAAAAAATTTGAAAAAATTTTACCGGACGCGTCAAAATTTTTATTTTTAATTTTTTAATTTTCCCTAAGTTTTTAATTAAATTTTTCCATAATTTAAATGGAAAAATTCAATTTGTAATAAGTTAGTCATCCAAAACCCGAATTCAGTGATTGAAGGCTCTAACCTTAAGCCAAAAATCATTCTTGATCAGCCAGCCAGACAGATCCAACTTTCAGAACATCATTCGGCCCCACAACTCATATTTTCTCAAAAAAGTCAGTTTTGGAGAAAATATTGATTAATTAATAAAAATGAATATTTTGGAGAAAATCAAAAAACTCTCCAAAATTAACCAAATTGAATCAAATAAAAGGCTAAATGACATGGCAATGGGCAGTTATGATGATTTGGAAGGCTGGGATTGGTGTGATAATAATTACGGAGCTGGGAAATAAATACAGACAATGTTTGTGCAAACCCTAAGGGTTTTGGCACCTATCATCTTCAGTTCACTCCTCCTTCAACCCTCACGTCTCCATCAAGAACTCACGCTCCTCCTTCCTCAGCAGGTTACGCCCTCACACGTGTGGCTTCATCAAATGGTTGGATTTTGATGTTAGGTTTGGAGTGGGGACGCCTTGCCTAGGTGGAGGCCTCCCCTCACTCTTAACTCTTCATCTTTAGGTTTGGACTCTCAGTTGTGTGTCAAGCCGGTTAGGTTTGGGTTTTTGGTTTTAGGGTTTTGGTCTTCATTCATTGTATAAATATAAACTCTTTCAGCTCTATCATGGTGGATGATTGATGTAGAGAACCTCTGGTGAAATATTGTAATGCTTGTTGCTCTCATGCAACCTATTTTTTAATAAAGAAAGGCTTTGGAGGCTCATGCTGTGTAGATCTTGGATGCATATGTTTTGGTTAATGAGGTGATATTATTTCAATTTCTTTGCTTTTGCTAATTTGTGGGTATTAATACATGCTTTAGAGGGCTTATAAAAGCACGTAAGAATAGGTATTTGTAGCTTTCAAGTTACCTATTTATTCCATTTACTTTCAGAAATCTTTAAGAGCATTGTTTTATTCAGCTATATTTCATGCTTTTGTGATTTGTTTAGTAAACAATACATGATTTAACCCTCGTTTTAACAAGTATATAAGTTTTTTTCTGCAGATCACTTCACCATACCAAGTAGAAGGTTGAGCTAAGTTGCATCTCCTTTTCTTGGAGCCCAACATACGTTTCTAGCAGCTGCATGCTATTTGGGATCCAAAGTGGTTTCAAGGATTCAAGATCCAAGTGGTTTTATCTTCTTTATTCACCCTAAAACTAAAATTTTGCAATTTCTCCACTTTATATTTGCAAGTAAAATTCTGATTTATAAAGCTAATCATTTGCATCTTACTTGCTCTCATTTCTAGATCTAGGAAGTCTCAAAATTTTTGCATTTTTACTTGGATCTAGTTAGTACTTGAAGTAGCATAAAGTTCCTATCTTTGCTTAAGTACTAAATGTATTTTGTTAGTGTATTGTATTGTTTAATCCATCATTTTGCAGGAAAATAGCTCGCTAGGTTTTCTCTTTTCATGACAGGTTAAGCGGGAATGCTGGCAAAAAATCAAAGATATAAGCTCCAAGAAACGTTCTTTTTTCTCCTTTCTTCATCCCCATTCTCCAGGTTGCCTTGAAGACATTTTCAAGATCACAAAGGACTCCAAACTTCAAGCATTGTAAACAAATTAATAAAAAACGAGTGGGATTACGGCTCCCACACCCCTCTTCCCCCATTTGGGGGAAGCCTGTATCGTCCCTTTGTCATGCTTGTATTTTTTGTTTAATAAACTGCTAAAGGTAGAATAGGATAGAATAATTTCATAATCATTAGAAGTTTGTTTTTCATTAAAGTAAGGTAGTTTATTTCTGATTAGTTCATCATTCATAAAATATAGAAGTAAAGATGTTTCTTTGTTTATTTACTTAGCTGAATGCAAAGTCCATTTACCTTGTGATATAATTTTACTTACCCCCATGCTTTCCCGATTAGGGCCCAAAAAGCCTGAAAGAGACTCTTGGGTAGTTTAGCTTTCTTTTTCTGAAGGTTTAATCAATTAATTAATTAAGTCTCTTGAACTTGTCATAACCCAAGTCAAGAGCACTCTCTATCGGAGAGCATAGTTAGACTTGCATATCCTTGGATTAGGCATTTAGATTAGCTAAGTCTCTTGAACTTTTGTCATAAAACAAGGTCAAGAGCGTTCTCTGTCGAAGAGTTTTAATTAATCGACTTAATAAAATTTGCAACTCACTCCTCCATAATTAATTAACTTCATTGTCTCCTTGTCGGAGTATGCTCTGACCGACTTCAAAATCGAAGTACCCAAAAACGGCATTGGATTTTTAATCTTGCAAAACAAACACAATAAAATTTAAACCCCATAACCAACGCACTGGCGTTGTAGAGAATTTCCTAAGTTCTTCTTAGTAGAGGCATCGAAACTCCCCGCTGTTTAAGCTTCTCAGCTAGCTGGTCAATCCTCGCGATACCAGCCTGGGATATTGGGCGGACCGTCATGTCTTCAACAGATTAAACTTGGAACATTCTCCCGGCTCTAGATAATCCTTCGTTGACACCATAAGCAAGATTACTTAAAATCCTTGAAATATACCAAGAGCACTTGCACAACTTAATATTCACTAGCTCTATTTCAAGACTTGCTGTTAATTTCTTTACGCATTGCAGTAATCTGACTCCATAAGGCATTGGTCTATTATTTTGCACAATTGTTATATTTGGATCAATTGTCTTTGGCCTGTTTAATTTTTATCTGTGAATGCATATTTATAAAGTCTTGAATTATTGTTTATCTTTTAATTCTCTTGATAGCAACGTGGATTGCATTATCTTATGTGTCAAGTTCATAATAAACAAACACATTCAATCACTATAACTCCTAAACAACACCCATCCGCATCCGCAACCTTTTAAAAACACTTTAAACAACTTAAGAGCCGTAGAAACTCTTTTGTAGGGACTACCCCCCTTGGCTTCGTTAGGAGTTAGCCTAAACGGAGGAGCTAGGAGTAGGTGATAGTACCTAGCTCTGTGCTTTCCCCAAGGTCACACCTCTCCCACTTTCCTAAGTGAGGAGACAGCTTTCGGAAAATTTATGTTGCTGGTGTGCAATCGGCGGACAACAATTAGCATCCGAAGTTTTATGATTTTCAGCATCCTTTCCCCAAGATGGAGACACTATTAACATTAAACTTTCCCTAGGAAAATTCAGTGTTAAACTTCTGTGCGTTTGTGAATAGACCTTTTGGTTCTAGTGTTCGAGATCAAGTCTAGTATTATTTTTAGAGATTTTGATAGTGACATTGGGGGCACCATATTTAATGCTTCAGTTCTATTTTTAGTAGGGTTCCCGTGCATGCATGTTACATGCAACACTTCGAGGATGCATAAGAGAGTGATAGCTTCAAATGGGTACTTATGATTTTGAGAAAGTTTCTATTTTAAGAACTTGTTATATTTAGCCATAGGTTGCAGTTTTGAGTACCATTTGGTGGTTTACCAAAACGGTATTCTTCAATTTTTGAAATTGCTATTTTTTGGAAAGTTTAGATTCTATAAACTTGTTATTTTGGGAAACCAAATAGGTTTCTAGATAGCCTTTTGGGGAAGATTTTGAATTTGTTATTTTTGAAAAGTTTATATTTTATAAACTTGTTAATTTGGGAAACCAATTAAGTCTCTAGATACCCATTTTGGAGAAGAGCAAGTGTATCACTCTTGGTAATGAATAGAGACTCTATTTTTAAGGTTTCTATTTTTTTAAATTTCTATACATGGATGGGTTCATGCAGAGATGGAGAAGAAAACCCAGAAATTTCAGAATAACAAAAAGTGTAAAATTGAGTCAACATTAGGGCATCTAGTCTAAAAATAGCAACAAGAAATTGAATAACTTGTACATGAAGAAACGGGTTATGTTTACTTCCGAGTGCAGGATACCATGACTTGGAGCAAGTGGATCAATCTATGGTGTATATGTTTTCCATATGCTTTTATCAAGATGGGATCATGCAAACTTTGGAGCTATTTTGAGGTTGTTTTAGCGTTATTTTCAAGACAAAAGCACATCTATTTTTTATATTTCAAGGTTGCTTAACCAACATGTAAGTGAGAACATGCATACAAGTTTATTCTTGGAGTTTGTGCTATTTCATTGGATGATGGCTCTTATCTTGTCCATGAGGATTTACTTGTACTCTGTTAGTGCAAGTTATTACATGAGTTTGACTTGTTAACACAGGTTGGAGTTTCTGGTTTCTTTTTCAAGAAAAAATTCATGCATGTGTTGGGTGCTCCTCTTGTGTTGACTTTTCAGGGCTTGGATGAGGATCAGACCACTTAAGCAAGGCACTCCCTTCTGGATTGAGTTAGAATGCTTTTAGAATTTCTATTCCAATATTGAGATATTCTTGGAGAATACCTTTGTGCAATTATATTCTCATTCTAAGAGATGGAAAATTCATTTAGACGAAAATCAATGACTTTCTATTCTCTTAGACTTCAATTTTTTGTCTCCATTTTTCTGAGTTTTTTCATGTCAAATTATTGAGCAAGTTTGTGATTGAGTGTTGGAATTTGTTTCCATGGTGTTCATGTCACTATGTCCCTGAGATTGTAAAAGTAAAGCACTTGAAAAGTGATATTTTGTCCATGTTACCAATTGAAATGGCAGTCCAAGCAACCAGCAAGTATATGTGGAGAAAGTGACCACTGTCACCTTAGTCACTTCTCCAAACTTCTTCGGAAGTCAAAACCTCCTAGGGGAGAGCCCTATGTAACTCTGCAAAAGACACTTAGACACCAAATATATCTTGTATGTGTTTAAGGTTAGTGACCAGTGCCTAATGGAGTCAATCAAAAAGTGGAATAGATGTATTACAAGCATGCATATGAATTATGCAAGTTCATCCAAGGATAAGCCAAATACCGATGTGCAAATAGTACGATATGTAGATGTTAACAAAGTACAAGTGATTTACCAAACAATATGTATAGCAGTAAAAGTATAAATCATTAATGCAAGTATTTATAACAGCAGTAGTTGTTTAGAGATTCATTACAGACTTAGCATAAGTAACAACAATGTGTGCATAACCATGCATTTACCATATTATTGCATCAAGTCTGAAAGCAAGTTGCATGTACTCATTAGCAGCAGTAGACACTAATCAGTATTTATAACAGCAGTAATGATTCTCTGTGTTCAAGTATTGGCATTAATAACAACAATGTACATAAGCAACTAGTTTGGCAGTTTCACAGTGTTTCTAGACTTCAAATAGTGATTAAATTACAAAATAAAGTGTGGTGCATAGTAAACATGAGGTAGATAAGAGCCCACTTTTACTTCTGATTTATCCTACTGTGTTTAATTGTTTCTGTGCAGGGTTTAGAAGACCAAAGCAAGAGGGAAGGTATGGCAGACTAGGTATAGGGAATGGCTGCCACTGTAAGGACAGCCCTTACAGTAGTTGGTCAAGATCTGAAATGTGAAAGTAAAAGTATGTTACAGACCTAGGAAGGAGACCATGGAGGAGGTAAAAGGGATGAGGAGCAAACAGAGCTTTTAGGGAGGGCCCGAAATTTTATGGCACTGAATTTTAGGAGGCAGAATTTTAGGGCGCGGAATTTTAGGTCCCGAAAATTTAGGGCGCCGAATTTAGGTCCCGGAATTTTAGGGGGTGAAATTTTAGGGCACGGAATTTTAGGGCCCAAAAATTTAGGCCACAGAATTTTAATGGCCGAAATTTTCAAAAGGCCCTAAATCAGCCAAATATTTGGTTTTTATGAAATTTTAAAAATTTTGCAGTCCTAAAACTAACCCTAGAAACTAGGTTTTGAAAATGAAAAGATGTGAAGACAAAGGACAGCAAGCCTAGCAAAAGCCCTAACCAACCTACGGCATCTAGGGAGGATGGCTTACCTAGTGAGAAAGAGATCCTAGGTTAGACAACTATCCTAGAAAACTAAGGAAAAATCCTAGAGGACTTTTACAAGAAGACATGCCTCTTCTTGCTAAGGTGACAAAAAAGATGGAAATGGCCTATTCTAGAAGAAATGCAGCACTCAAGCTACCATTTAGTCATGAACATACATCATTGACCGACATTCAAACAAAGAGATAAGAAACCAAACCTCCATGTGCTAGTGTTTAACCAACAAATCCAAGCATGACCTTGCAAGAAAATTTCACCAAAGAACACCTAGAAAAAGCTTACATAACCCAGAAAAATCTTCCATCAAGAGGGTCACATCTCTCCAAAGAGCCCTAAGAAGGGTAGAACAAATGCATAATGTTTTATCCCTTGAGTCTTGTTTTAAAAATGAAGTGAGGAGATCTATTTATATGATCTCACACTCACTTTTTACAAAAATTTCCAGGCCGACATGCCTTTAAAATGTCAACTTGAAATTATAAATGTCAATTTAAAATTATAAATGTCAACTTAAGATTAAAACAAAATAATAATAATAAATAGCCATAATGTAGGCTCAAGGTAGGCTACCTAGGGTATTTTTCCCCTAGGTGCCAAAATTTGTTCAAATAAGCGAATCACTCCGAACGAAACGCTGGAATGAGCTCGAGGGAGGGCGTTAACCCTTAGAATGTTGTAAAATCCCTCAATGCCCTCCTCAAAGTGGCAAGAAGGCCTAGCATGGAGGATTCTTCCTCTAAGGAAATAAGGCCAGGGAGAAAAGGCACCAGCTAGCTGAAGGGCTGGGAGGGTGTCCTAAGTGGCAATGAAGGGAGACGAATGTCTCGCAACTGAAGCAAAGGCCACCAAAGCAATTAAAGAAGATATGGGACCATGTGACCCACTAATCCTACCCCTAGGAGCCCTGGACAGCAACCCCAGGGTTAAAAACCCCAACAAAGGGCAGCCAGCAGTGCCATTAAGCCATAGTACTCCTAAAGGAAGGACCAAAGTGCCCAGTCATGACCGCCATTGCTTGATAACACCCCTCCTAGTCGTAAAAAATGGCTCTCTCTCCTTGGGGCACATCTGAAGGTGCATTGGGTACAAATGCAGCGTAACGGTCCCCTTGAGCTCTTATGGTGTGAATATAATATCTTTAGACTTTGTATTCACACCTCTACAATAAAGGTGAAACTCTTTAGGCGACCAACTATTTATTGTGGAGGGTTCTGATAATAGTAGCAAGATTTGTCCGTATTAACCTTTGTTGTATGAAAATTCAACAGCAAGATGAAATTCAACGAATTTTTTGTACAATACGAATATGGTACAGTCAGCATACGTTTGACTATCGTTGATAATATACCTCATGTCTTTGACACCTATTGAGACACAAACCAAAAAAAACAGCCCCAAAAACCCAAAAAAAAAAAATTAACAAAAAAAACCTATAAATATAAATTAAATTGCCAAATTTTCAAGGAATGAATTTTTTTATTTACTGTGTGTTCCTATGGCTGAAATTCTTTGAAGATTTGGAACAGAATGCATATATCACATCTATGAGATGTATACTTCCATATTGGAGTCGTACTGGATTTTTAGTTATGTGTTTTATCTAATACTAAATCGTATTTGAATTCATATTCATATCCAAATGTTGCTACTATGATTTGACGATTTTAGGTGGATTTTCTGAAATAGTGAGTTTCAAGTAACACTTGCCTCGCTAAGATCCAGATGTGGCGCCAACGAGGAGAGGGAGTGATGTCAGGGCACATGAGCAGCATGACATCCGTCACTCAGGTGGACAAATGGTGGTGTAATATTATGATGTACAACTCCATGGACAAGATGAGGGTTTACAAAAGTTTATTGCTATGTGGTGGCATCAGCCCGATGATGCCCTCAGCACCAGACCGATGCACTCATGTGAACAACCAACGCGAGATGAAGGCAATCATTTCATGAAAGGAAGGAGGTCGTGAAGATGCTCTGATTTTCATTCTTCTGCTCTACTATTATTCTTTCTCCAATCCATGGGGAGACGAGGAAGACAACACTCCACAGTCATGGTGACATTGGCAAGCATGGACAATCTACAAATGCCGTAAGGGGGATTTTGTTACAGGTCTAGACTCGACAAGGATCTGGGAGACAAAACCCCATGTCAGCTACTCTACACTCTAAAGGAATTACTCAATCTCAAACTATGGATAGGAAAGGTAAAACACCAATGCAGGACGACGCAGCAAAGCGCAGCAGAGTCACCAGAAGAGGAAGATCCAGAGTCTGCAAAAACAGGCCTGAGATGAGGGGTGCTTAGAAAATCACCAGAGCAAAGAGGGATGCTATGAAGGCCACTCACAGATATCACAACAAATTTTCTGAAGCAGTAAAAGTGGAGGTTGAAGGATCAGAAAAGAAAGTGAGAGCCAAAAGGAAGCAAACCCCAATTGAGGTAGTGAATTTGGAAGCACTACAATGGATGCCAGATACCGAGTTTTCAAGGAGCAAGGACATGAAGTTATTTAAAATGGTAGAAATACGTTGGTTAAAGTTACAAAACTCTCATTGCCCAAGCCATACAAGACAAGGAAAACCAGCAGCACAAAGATGCCATGAAAAAGGTGGAATTTATGGCATGAAAATATGATGCTCTAATCAGAGTCCGCTGGTGACCAAAGGTAGTTGCAGTGAATGATGCTTTAAAAGACCATTGAGCAGAAGCCTCTCTGCCAAACTCCCAGTCAGAATACATCATCATGATACTCAGATTCTGAGGAAGAGCACTAATTCAGCTATCCAACCATGCAGGTTTTTTCTAGTTTTGTCATGAAATCAGTATGCCGTGGGGTTCTCTTTAAACCCCTTTGTTTAACAGTTTTAGGAAGTAAGATAGTCATAGTCTATAAGACAGCTCTTAATATTTGGTCCAATTTACTGTTCTCTGTCAAACATTAGAGACAGCGACAGTTATGATTACTATTGCATTTTGGTCTTGAATGTATATCTTTGCTGAAAATTTTCAGACATTCACTTTTTAAGAAGAAAATCAGATCTATAATGATGTAACTCCTTATTTTATATATTAATAGTGAATTAAAACCTAACTTACAAAAACAACACTTGCCTTACTAGTTTTCCTCTATTTTCTCTCCATGCCCATCGGATTAAAGGTACCAGTCAGAAAAACAAGTAAAAGAACAGTTTTATTTGTGTGTTTTAGCTGCAGATCTGCAACTTTTTGTCATGGATCTTCCGATCTTGTTACCACCCAGTTTGACATCAGCCAGCCAGAGACCTTTCAGTCCCCCATCCAGATCAGGAAGTCTTCTGCCCAGTTACATGCTCTTTTGCACTTCCTTTGTCATAGTCAAAGGAAGTTGTTTGTAAAATTTTGACATCCATTACATGTGTAAAAGGGCTAGCCCATGGGGTGGCAGGTATGGGGGTGGGAAGGGGGTTCCTCTTTGACCCCAGAGGAAATATAGTCAAGACCTATGAATGTGGTTTATTGAACTAATAATCAGACAGAATGATATGCTTTGTTCCTTGGTTTGAAGTTGTCCCTTGGAATTGGAATCCGCTCTCTAGCACTGATAGGTGATTCTCTTCTTGTCCTCTCACAAACAAGGCACTGTCAGGATATAGTGGATCAAATTGCTGGGCGTCTCCACAGACATATCTTGGGCTTACTCTCTCAATTACAGTCGTTTCAACTATTTCATGTCAGATGAAATTTGAACAGGATTGCTGATGGTCTAGCTAATCAAGCCTCCCATCTTCCTAGGGGTGGCTAATAGAAAATGAGAATCCAATCCATCAATATTGGCTCCCTTAAATTTAATAATGCATCATTATCTCTCTAACTGGTGGCAGGAGGTCTCCATCAGTGTAAATGCGATATATGACAAGTGGAGCTCAGAGGTCTTCTTTGCATGCGAAGTAGCCTGTCTCTTTAACAGCGGTGTAAGAAATTTTAATGTTGGCTGATGCGATGGTTCTCCCACCCAGTCCTTTCTTTTTAGTGATGGTAAAGATGTTGAGATTGTCGGAGTTTTGTGGTTGTTTGACGTTCTGCTAGCTGCTGTGGTTTTTGTTTTCCACTGTGTTGTTCCGGTATTTTCAGAGTTTGGGAGGATTGTGTTAGTGGAATGGTGGTGTGAAATGCTGAGGATCTCTTTGCCTTCTCCTTAGCTTGGGGAGGTAGGCTTTCTTTCCCTGAGATTGTCTCTTGGTCATGCTTTCAGGCAACTGTTTGTCGCAGTGGTTCAGCTCTCTTCATTGTTTGTCAAGTTTGGGATACTGGCGTCTTGTCAGTCGTGGTTGGTGATTTTGGTTGGGGGATTTTGCCCTCTGAGATAACGGATAGAAGTTGTCCTTTGGCCTAGTTCAGTGGTAGTGAGGACACGTTAAATTTACCCTCTGGTTGGACTGTCAGTTGTGTTTCCACTTTTATAAATTTTGGTTGTGTGAATCTGGTTTTCTTTTAGGGAAATTCTGGTTGGAATTTGGTTTGTTCTTCTATCAATGGCAGATTTGGCTCCAACTTATATAGGGTTAATAGAATTTGTAGAAGAATTGTGAATATGGACTTAGAAAAGCAGATTGAGGAACTTGATGAGCAAGGTAGTGCAGCTCAGGCCAGCATCCATGATTTCCAGCATCATATGAAATGGATACGTGACCAAATGGAGGGTCTGATTGCTTCAGCGCATTAGTTCGTTGCTCATGTGTTGGTGATCGATGGGAGATTGGATCAGTTTGACCGATTTTCTCAACAAATTAATTCTTGTTTGGATGATCGCTTCATTGGAATTGAAGGGGTGGTTAGGGCCTGTAATGAGAAGTTGCAAGAAATAATAAAAACTGTGAAAAAACATGAAGCCCTGGTTATAAATCATGAAGATCTTATTATGGGAAAAAACTCTAAGGTCAAAGAAAATTCTGATGGAAAGAATGGCGAAGGTAATACTATCATGCAACCGATTCAAATTATTTCAAGCTCCATTGAGAAAGAAGTGGCAGAGGGTGAACATGTTAACCCTGTTGCAGACAGTGAGGACAAAGATGAAGACACCAAGGACACTCGGGATGAAGGAGATTCTCAAGATGATGCTACTGAGGATAACATGGAGGAAGACTTGGATGAGGACGATGTTGATTATGATGAAGATGCTTCTATTGACACTGAGAACACCTCTGATAAAAATGAAGAAGATGAAGAAGTTCTTTATGCTGAGCAGGGTACTGATAGTGATTCTAGCAGTTAGTCTCTCCATATATGAAGTTTTTTTGCCTATTTCTAGTTGGCCAATATGTTAGAATATATAGTTGTTTAGGGATTACTGTGTTTTGGGACAAGAACTACTTCTCCAGGATGACTGTAAATTTTTTTTTTGCTGCAAGATACAGACTTTGTGCCTCTGGACATATATAAAGGAATTTTTGTAATGATTTGCTGAAACTTTTTCAACCTTTTATCAATGTAATCATAACCATTTGTGGCAAAAAAAAAGGGCTAGCCCAAGTGACTCGTCTATATTATAGCTACTTTGGAGTGTTTTTTTCACCTAGATGAACTTAGATCCTAGTGGTTAGAGTTTATCCCGGTTTTTTCACTCACACCTCCAAAGCCAAAGTACGTTATAATATAGATGCCTCAGGCTGGTGTCTAAGTCCTTAGGGTTCGATGTCAAAATTAGAGTCAATCACCATGTCCCTAGCAACATGCATGACCTTTAGGTCTCTCGGAGANGGAGAGTAAAAAATGACAAAAAACTATGTAACAAGGGGTTAAAGGGGGTGTATTATTAAAAATGGAATATTCTTAACCCCCCCCCCCCCCAACTCAAAGAAGGTGCATGCATGGGTTTTCCCTCATCCAGGGGAGCATGTGGCGGCTCACCTAGCTCATGCATGTGTTTGCATGCTCCTTGCATGGAATTGATCACTCTCTCTCAAGGGGGTGCCCCTCCCCTTCAGTTGACTTAGGTCTACATGACGTGGTGGCGTCTTAACTCCTGCATGGCCTCTCTTCCAAGTGATGGCGCATTACCTCATGCATGGTTAGGTTTCTAGCTCACATGTGGCGCCCTCTCATGCAAGGTTAGGGTTTTGGCTCTACATGTGGCTCCTCCTTCCATGCAGGGGGGAAGATCCTAATGTCACATTTTCCTATTTAAGAGAGGCTCCCCCTCTCTCATTTTTGTTGGTTATCATTGGGAGAAAGAGCTTTGGTATTGTGTAATCTTTCATTTGTCAGTAATGATTAATAAAGCAAGACTTTGGAGGCCAAAAAAGTGGTGTGCCCAATGTGTGGATCTTGATGTTTCACATGGTATTTAATTGAGGTAACTTGTATTGTTGATTAGTAGCTAGTTTCCATTTCTGCTTCTCCATTAAGCCTTGAAAGGGGTATTCTACCCAGTAGGATAGATCTAAGTGTTATCATTAGATTCTATTGTAGGTTGTTACAGAAATTGTTATTACAAGTATATTTCAAATGTATCTATACTTGTGCTAACACTCTTTTGCAGTTTACACCAACAAAAGAAGTTGGAGGGGTCTTTCATCCCTTTCTAGCTATTTATTTTCATTTGCATGTTCTCATCCGATAAGCAGATTGAGGTTATCCTTGAGCAACCCTTTCCCTTGTTGGCCCTTTTCTTGTGAATTAGTCCCTCTGCATAGTTCTGGAAGTAATCCATCAATCGAAGCTTGAAAAAAACACTCTTCTCAAACCCTTGTATAGCCTTCCCTTATTTCATTCAAATCAAAAAAGTTTTAAATACATGATTAGTTAATCTTCTTTTATCAAATTTATATCTGTTCTAGATCTATTTAATTCATGCATGCTAGATCAAATCAACTTTAAAGTACATTTTTCAGTTACATCTAGTTAGTACTAGTCGATTCCAAGTGACTTAGTCAACATTAGGCTAGATGGCCACTTGGGCTAGTACCCTAGGAGTGGTTCTAAGTGTTTTTTGGTGCACTTTCCACCATTTTTAGCTCGTTGTGCACTTTTCGGATAGTCATAAATTTGTATGATACAGACAATTACGTCCATCTAGATTTGTAGATCCTAAGCCTCTACTTCAATGGTTTTTAGTCTAACACTTGTTGGCAGGTTAAGCCTCTATCTGGGATAGATCAAAGGGCTCTATTCCGGAGCATGTTTGTTGTTGTTTCATAAGTTTTACTTGCAAATTTAGAACAGAGAAGACGCATCCTAGATATCGTTTGCATTTTTTGCTCTGCTTCTTCCATAAACTTGTAAGCTTGACTGTTGGCCATAAGGACCAATAGTAAGTACTTCTCAAAGGCTCTGATTCGAGTTTCTAACCAATCCAGTAGGGTGGTGGTGTCACATCTGTTAAATTTTCATATGCTTAACTAAGACATCAGTATATCATTTCATTTTTCATAATAAAAGCATATAAAACAGGATCACTGAAAGAAACAGTATCACAAGAACAACACAGATTTATCCTGGGAAAACCCTAAAGGGAAAAACCCAGCAAAGCTTCCTCAATATAGATGCCCCAAAAAGGGAAAAAGGTAAAACCAACAAGGAGATCAAAAACCTGATTCTCCTCCTTCTCCAGCAACTCCTCTCCTCCACAAGTGCGCTATTCCAAGTGAGTGTGTGTGTCTCAAGTGAGGAGCACTACACCTCTATTTATATTCATCCGTTCACTTAAAGTTTACTCAATTAACATGTCGGCTTAAGTTAACTCATGTAGGCTCGAGTTACAAATATAGGCTCAAGTAACCACACTGGGGTGCTGATGACCCACCTTTACAATTTGAGGGGACTACCTCATGACTCTTATTAGTTCTTTCGATTAGGAGCAGCGGGGTACAATGAAATACAAATGGTTCTCCTGGTTGGACCATCAAGGACCACAAAAGATACATAAAGAATATTCTTCGAAGTTACAATATTTCAACACTCCCCCTTAACGAGAAGGGTATTCTACATCAACAACAACAAGAGCAGAGATGGGGGACATCATCAACATCAACAGGGTAACACATCTATAAATCATTGGAAGCTTTTCAACATCATGTAGTCTCCATCTTCAATCTTCAATCTTCATCATCAGCAACATCTTCAGTCTTTGATCAACAACATCTTCAGCATTTTGATCTTTCAATTAGCAACGACATCTTCAGCAGTTGGATCTTTCGATCAGCAACATCTTTAGCACTTTGACTGTCCGATCAGCAACAACATCTACAGCATTTTGAACTTTCAATCAGCAACATCTTCAGCACTTTGATTTTTCAATCAGCAACAACATCTTCAGCATTTTGTCCTTTTTGTGCGCTATTCCAAGTGAGTGTGTGTGTCTCCGATCAACAACAACATCTTCAGCACCTTGACCTTTCGATCAGCAGCAACATCTTCAGTACTTTGACCTCTCGATCAGTAGCAACATCATCATCATCATATTCTGATCTGTCGATCATAATCATCATCACATTCTGATCTTTCGATCAGAAACATCATCATCATACTCTGATCTTTCGATCAGAAACATCATCAACATAGAAACATCAACATCATACTCTGATCTTTCGATCAGAAACATCATCAACATACTCTGATCTTTCAATCAGAAACATCATGATCATAGTGCGTCATCATCATACTCTGATCTTTTAGATCAGTACGTCATCATCATCATACTCTGATCTTTCGATCGGTATGTCATCATCATCATACTCTGATCTTTCGATCAGTACGTCATC